>VSMD01067905.1:0-34210 GCA_008750895.1 Mirza zaza
GATTTTTTTTCTTTTTTTTAATTTTTTGAGACAAAGTCTCGCTTTGTTGCCCAGGCTAGAGTGAGTGCCGTGGCATCAACCTAGCTCACAGCAACCTCAATCTCCTGGGCTCAAGCAATCCTACTGCCTCAGCCTCCCAAGTAGCTGGGACTACAGGCATGTGCCACCATGCCCGGCTAATATTTTGTACATATATTTTTAGTTAATTAATTTCTTTCTATTTTTTTAGTAGAGACAGGGGCGGGGGTCTCAGGCTGGTTTCGAACTCCTGACCTCAAGCAATCCGCCCGCCTCGGCCTCCCAGAGTGCTAGGATTACAGGCGTGAACCACCACGCCTGGCCCCCGCATGGATTCTGAAGGAAGACTATTTGTTCGGCACCACACATGGATCTGAAGCAAGGTAGGGCTCAACCCTTGGAGGTGTAGAGAATTACCTGGGAGCTTTTAAAACTCCCAGGGCCCACACTCCAGACCAAATGGCAGGACTCAGGCAGCTGAATGTTTTAAAGCTCTCTTAGGAATCTGGTTAAAAATGCAGGTTTTGATTCAGTAGGTCTGGAACAGGCCATGAGAGTCTGTGCTTCTAACAAGCTGGTCCAGAGACTCCAAGGTGAGTCCCAAGGCTGCAGGTCCTAATAACTTTTTGTTGATTATTTAACACTGAGTACAATTACTGCAGCAAGCGGGCACATGAAACTGCAGATCCAGGACAGTTGATGGCAGAAGTTTGGCAGAAGTGGCACAGCAGGCTTTGTGATTTAAAACAAAGCAAATGTTTGTGTTCCTCCCTGGGCCAGCCAAGGAGTGGTGTGTTGACAAGAGGCATGACGGCCACGTGCTGAGAGATGAACAGTTATAAACCTCTGCCCCTTCCTGTCGTCAGCAGAGATCTGGCTTATCAGGCCTCTTGAGTCATTGTTTTGACAGTTGTTATTTTGCACGGAGGCATTTTATTATGCAAATGAATTCAAGATCTCAGGTTGTTCTGTCCCAGATATGAAAGCTGTATTGCAAAAAGGTTTAGATTGGCTGCTTATATTTTCTCATGCTCTAAAAAAATTGGCTAGAGTCCTGCTGTGTGTCCTGCCTGTTACTGGATGGCTATGCAGATGTCCAAGCTGCTGTATGCCCTTTTTTGCACCACCTGCCTAGCTGAACCTGGATTAATATGAAGTTCATGCCCTATCAGCTCAAATCTGCTTAGCATAGAAGAGGTAAATCTTCTGCTGTGTTACTTAAACACAACTGGGAATTAGTAGGCTATGGTGGCAGTTGGTCACCTTCGAGGCATGTTCAACCTCAAAGTGTAAATACATCATTTAGTAGGAACTGCTAGACTTGGATGTCAAGGTCTTTGTCTCTATGTCTCTCTCAACTTTTGGCTTGCTAAATCAGTCAATCCTCAGATCGTGGGCAAATCTAGGAACTATGGCATATCTAGAATTGCCCCTTCTTTGCAAATAGCACAAAATAGTCCTATTGATTAACTGCCTCATAGAAACCGAAACACTGTTGGTTTCTTTGACCTTTAGTTCAACTGGGCTTGCTCATCCGTTCTGTCCACAGGCTCATCGGGCACCTCTTTCCTAGTTATGCTCCCAGTTCTTGGCTGTGAGATTGATGTTGTCCTGGCCACTAGTAAAATTCCTGGCAGAAAAGTGGCCATAGCTTTCCTCTGACCTCAAAGAGTGGATGAGACGCTGGCATTTTTATTGAGCACTTACTGGGAGTCTGTATATACACTAAGGGCTTCTAAAAAAAAAAAGGTATAAAGCTACACCTCTCAATAAATGGTGCTGGAAACATTGAACATCCATAGGCTAAAAATAAAAATAACCACAACATAAACCTCATACCTTCTACAAAAATCAACTCAAAATGGATTGTAGATTTCAATGTAAAACATAAAGCTATAAAACTTACAGAAAAAAACATAGGAGAAAATTTTCAGGATCTAGAGCAAGCCAAAGAATTCTTAGACTTGATCCCAAAAGCAGGAGCCATACAAGGAAAAATGGGTAATTGGACATCAACAAAATTAAAAGCATTTGCTCTGTGAAAACCCATGTAAGGAAGATGAAAAGATAAACTACAGACTAGGAGAACATACTTGCAAACCAACAAGGGAGTAGGATCCAGAATATATATGGAACTCTCAAAACTCAACCATAAAATAAAAATTCAATTAGAAAATAAACTTAACAGACATTTCATCAAAGAAAATATATAGTTGGTAAATAACCACATAAAAAATGCTCCATTAAAAAGCACAATGAGGTATTACTACATATATATCAGAATGGCTAGAATAAAAAATAGTGACAATACCAAATGCTGGCAAGGATGTGGAGAAACTGGATCACTCATACATTGTTGATGAGAGTATAAATTGGTTCAGCCCCTCTGGAAAACAGCTGGGCAGTTTCTTTCTTTACAAACTAAATATGCAACTGTCGTATGATCCAACAATTGCACTCCTGGGCATTGGTCCCAGAGAAATGAAGACTTATGTTCACACAAAAACCTATACATAAATGTTTCATTTATAAGAGCAAAAAACTGGAATCAGTCCAAACGTCCTTCAACCAGTGAAAGATTAAAGAAACTTTAGTAGACATATACCATGGATACTCCTCAGCAATAAGAAGGAATGAACTTTTGATATACACAACTGGGATGAATCTCTAGGAATTATGATTAGTGAAAACAAAAATCCTAAAAGGTCACATGCTATATGATTCCATTTATATAACCTTTTGAAATGACAAAATTTTAGAATAGGAGAAGAGATTTGTGGTTGCCAGCGGGTAGAGAAAGGGGAGGGTAGAAGGAAGGTATGTGCGGTTATTAAAGGCAACACAAGGGATCTTTATGATAATAGAGATGTTTAATGTTTTAACTCTGGTGGTGAATACCAGAACCTATTAAGGTAATAAATTTCTATAGATCTTAATACACACAAATACAAGTAAGACTGGGGAGGTCTGAATGAGATCAGTAGATTGTATCCTTGTCTATATCCTGGTTGTGTTAACATGCTATAATTCCCAAACTGTAAATAAAATAAAAATGGTAATAAAACTGATACTAAATGTTAACTGCATAACAGGCACTGTGCTGAGCCTTTTCCATGAAAAACTTTAATCCTTAAAACATTCTTGAGGGGAGGAGTATTATTATTTCTGTTTTATAGATGAGGAACCAGGGGCTGGGAGAGCTTATGTAATTTCTCCCAGGGTCCCAGAGTTAGGAAGTGGTAGAGCAGGAAACAAACTCAGGTTTGGAGCTCATGACATTATGCACAGAATGAGGAGAGTGTTACGGGTTTCTCTGAGGGGAGACATCATCGTTAGGGATGAGGAAAATATCTTGCAGGGTCTGGGGCTTGAAGCAGTAGGTAAGCTGAGCTAGCAACAAGGTGGATGAAGGTGTTCCAGACAAGAAGCTGGACAATCCACAATGTGTCTGAGGAAACGCTTCCTTTTCCAGGAGAGGAAACCAGTACGTATTCCTGCTTCGTCTCCCAGAAATAGAGGCTAAATGACAGAAGGTCTTAAGTGCCAGGAGAACGTGGTAAGATCCTCCTGGATCTAATTGGCAATTTGTGAGTGGTAAAAAAAAAAAAAAAAAGCACTAATAAATCCAAAGTTGTATATGAATCACCAGCATTCACAAAGGACCCCGAGTGCAGGGTGTGGATAGCAGAAGAAACCAATTCATTCCCTTGGCCAAAAGAGCAAGGGGAATTGTGCCCTGATAGTGGACAGTTGACAGCAGCATCTTGGTCGATGTGAAGGTAACTGAAGAATGTGCTCAGGACGATAAAGGCCATAGAGTGATTGAGAACAATGATCATTAGAATCCTACCTAACTATACTTGGCATTCAGTCTATTATATGGCGACTTATTCAGTCAACGATTGAATGCCCGTTATGTGGCAGGCACTACTGCAGGGACTTGGGATATATCCGTGGACAAAATACAGTGAATAAATCCTCTTTCATCACGGAGCTCACCTTCCACGCTGACTGCTGATTCCTGCTCGGGAAGATTCTTAACTACCAGAACCTAAGAATACATTTTCATACTGTACATTTACGATTCCGTGACCCCGAACAGAAATGCAAACCTCTCTGGGGTGAAGCTGGGCAACCGTGCCAGAGGACAGACACAGCACTTCTGACTTAAGAGTGAGGATGATCTTACCCCGGTGTGGCTGCAGGGAAACTTAAGATGGGCAGGTTGTCAGGCCTCGCCTCTGAGTTGGATCAGAAAAGTGAGCTCAAAACCCAGGCTAAGAGTTGGCAGTGTGACCCTTGAAGATGATTCAAGTTAGCCTGGGGTACCCTCTCTGTTTTCCACTCCCAAACTGGGATTAACTTGAGAATCTTCCATAAATGTAGAGAAACTGGGGGCTTTCCAATCCTAGCCTGGGTAAGTACTATTGCAAGACAAGGCATAGCAAGATGGCCTTCCACTGTGAAAGACAGTAGGGAAGACAGGCAGTAAATTTACCTGGAGATACACAGTCAGGCAGGAGATAGACAACAACACAGTCTTGTTCTTAAGGGAGAAAATTAGAGACACGGAATTTTTCCCAGACTGCTAAAAGCAATATGCAGATGAAGATAAAATACTAAGAGATAAGTTGCTGGTCACTGTTTCTACAAAAAGACACCTAAAGGTAAGTGAATCAGGCAAGACTCAAGAGTGGGCAAATTTATTAATATTAACCCCCAACCCAGGATTTTCAAACCATTTCAAACTTTTAGGTTCCGACTTGGTTATGAAAAGATTCACCAATCTTTTTTTGAACAATATTATAAGTTTCATTTAGTTCCCAATGACTCCCAATGCTCTGTGCCGTATTTGCAGTTGATAGACCTTTTCTGTAAATTTGGCTATATTTTATATGTATGCGAGAAATACATCTCCTACAATTAAATAGAAACTTTTTGCATGGATGAAAGAATCTGTATTCCCAAATATGCCAGTCCTGGTGGCAAAATTATCCTGCTGTGGTCAAAAGAAAATAAATGGCACAGATACAAAGATCGTATTTCTAACTTCAGGCTGCACAGAACTGCTCTTAAATGTGCAGTTTCCATCCAAGTTCCTGGTTGTCCCTTGAGTGAGAGGTCAGTTCTGCTACTGACTATAGCAAGGTGAGAAAATGTCCCACCACCTACAGAAAATTCAAGCTCTTCTGTTTGCTTTCTGAGCAGTAGTGTTCACAGTTCTGAGATAATGGGCTTAGTCACACCACAAAGCACAGGTGGGACCTTGAGCTGATAGCTGGTGGGGTGGGTATGTGGTCATGAATGTGCGTGTGCGAGTGTGTAAGCCAAAGAGTTCCACAAGAACTTCGATAGAGCACACAGGACAGGTGACCTTGGTCCCAGAGATGGCCCATTTTACTGAGCTGCGCTGCCAGGAAACCAGTGAGCCTGCTGGTCGCCAAGGCTCTCGGGCTCAAAATTGAGTTTAAGATACAAGCTGCAGATGACAAAATGGGCTCCTCTCTTCAGCTCCTTGAAGCTTGTAGCAGTTGGGGGAGCTAGAAATTGACTAGCACAGTGGGGGTCTAAAACCAATATTGTCAATAAATAGCCACCTTCCCTTCCTCTTACTCCTTTTGGGCCACTTTATCACCTCCCTCAACCTTTAATCATAAAAGTAATTTGTCCAATGAAACATGCTCTAAGTGGATAAATGACTATAAGAAAGCACTTAGCAAGGAAGAGCATTTTATGAATAGAAAAGGAAATGCCATCTCTAGTGACATGAAAAAATTCACATGGTCACTGTATTTTGTGTTAACATTTGGCCAAACCAGCTCCATAGACTTATCTTGGGCGTGAAGCTGCAGCCATGGTTGTGTGAGCCGCCAAGTGGTATGTGCTAAGCACTCAATAGGATAACTCTGGCTCTCCTGCTAAAAGTAAGGTATACATGTGGCTTTTATCTGGCTAGTTTAGCCAGCAGAACAGAGCAATTTGCTCAGTAAAAAGTTACCTTGAATCTGGAAATTTTTAGATTGGCTATTTTGTAACTTGGTCTTCAGAAATCAATGTATCAATATTTTATATTGTCACAGAGACAGTTAAATCACTTTGCATTTGGGAATGTTTTATTTTCTGTGGAGCCTATCTAGCCTTCTATAAAAATAATACTAAGTTTCTACTACAAAGTTGGAGAAAAAGGAAACACAAAGTATAGTAAATATAATTGATAAATAACTTTTCTTAGACATTTATTTACAAAAATGAAGTCTTGGCCATGGTATAGCATCTGTCCAAAGCCCTTTTGGGACCCTTTAAAATTAAAAATGTAATTAAAACATAATTCATGTATCAAGCACAACATCCTTTGTGCATTAATTATTCCCATGAATTTAATTCTTCTTTACACCCCCAAATCAGTAATAAGGGAAAACAAATTTATTTCCTGGTTGTATTTTCTTAGCCTCTTTTATACTTTGTGGTTTCTAAGAAAAACAAAATAAAACAAACATACAATGAAAAACCTCTGACCATCATAGCAAAATCTACTTTGCCTACTTTCTCTAGCATCACCAAGTGAATTCTACAAGTCTTTGAGATACACCGAAATCTTTCATTTGTACTACAGATTCTGATTAAAGCCCAAACCTACCATTTTGAAAGTACCTCAGCCCAAATAACCAAAAAAAAAAGCGTTTTTTTTTTTTCCTTTAAAAGCTACACCCAAAACATTTGCTGGAGAAACTTTCTGAATAGTGACATTGCCCGGTAAAACACATGCAGTAGACAAAATATCAAATTTCTTTTTCCAGCTGTCCAGAGTCCCATTAAGTGTCTCTTACTTCTATCAATCTTTTGCTATAATTAGGACGGCTCAGGGTTTGTCTGGGCCTTTTTTCAAAACCAGATTTCCTTCCTGGCAGCAGCAGCTGTCATGCACAAGTACCCCGATGGGATCGAGAGACTTATTTTGGTTTACATTATAAGACAGCAATTGTGAGCACGAAGTAAAGAGAAAGACACACACACACACACACCTTTATCTTGTAATTTTTTAAAAAAGAGGAGTCTTACCTGAGGATGATCACTGAGGTCTGGAACTTGGCTTGTTTCAAATAGATCAGTAACCTGCATCTCTTCTCCCTGGAAATGTGTGTTCCCTTCTTTGGAGATTAAGTCTGTTGGAATTTGAAGGGTTTTTGCTTCTTGCTCTGCAAGGGTTGAAATGACACGTCCTCCTGCGTGGACGTGGGAATTCCCATTCCCAGCGTCTGCCTTGCCATGGGAAATGCCTCCTGCATCTCTCTGGGTGAGTGGGTGCTTAGCAGGCTCCTTGGGACAGGGGAGATGCAGGGTGCCTTCTGCTGTCCTTTGTTTCAGGCTGGTGTTCAGCTTCTTGGGTTTTCCTTTAATTCCCAGTCGCCTCCCCCGGGCAGGTTTCTGTGAGCCCCTCTTGCTCCATGAGTCCTTCTCCTCTACTCTCTTCTCAGCTGAGGCCTCCGAACATCGGTTCACCCCCAGTTTCTCTAACTCACCAGACAAGGGCTTCGTCTCTGTGTCTGTCGCTGCGTTATCCATGTTCAGCAGATTGTCACTGACGAATTCCTCTCTTGCTTGGTGGCTGTCTCTGGTTTCTCCTTGAATTCCTGGATAATCATTTCCAGCAGCCTCAGCAGCCGTGGGGAGTTTATATCTCCCCTGTTCGGTGACCACAGACGTGCCGTCCCGGTGAGGTCCCAGAGTGAGAGTCATCCCTGTCTGTGGGCCGGAGGGGCCGTGCGTAGAGGCTCTGCCACTCCTCACCGCCACTTCTTGGGGTTGTGAGTGATAACCACAGAAGCCACTGGTGGCGTCCATGGGCCCGGTGTCACCCGACACCCGAGGCCCACAACCCATTCCACTGAGGAAATGCTCACACCCACCCAGGCAGCACTCGCTGAATTCCATCTCTTCGTCATCGCTTTCTAATAAAAAAACATGCTCAGTCCCCTGCAGGTGCCTTTGCCAGACTGCATTAGAGTAATCTGTCATTACGTCGGAACATTCCAGATACTCCAGGTCATCATCTGAAAACTCCTCGGTTAGGGTTATCTCTGGGCAAAGTTCATAGTCACTGTCAGAGTCTTCGCTGGAGACCTGTGGGCCGTGTCGTTTGTTGACAATGGCACTGCCACCTGGGTAAATGTGTGCGGTTGCCTCAGACAGCGGGAGGCTGAAGCTAATGTATTTCTGGACTTTTGGGTTTTGATGACTAGAGCTTAAGACTCCATCGTTAGGGCCGTCACTATTCTGGCCACCATCCGTGAACCCTGACACTTGGGAACGCACTGTCTTGTGGCCGCATACATCTTGTTTTGGGGGGCTATTACTTGAATTCAGAAAAAGCAACCCATCTGCAATTTCTTCTGTGCTACTCAGGTCATGAGCCTCTCCAGTTTGCTTTGTTCCTTCAACACCCGAAGGACTTTCAGAACTGGATGCACTGATGTCGCTGTTAGCCAATAACTGGGGTGAAGGGAAATGGCTGGATTTGGTGGGGGAGGAGCCAGCTGCTGTGGGAGTGGCCAGGGCAATGCTTCCTTCTTTCTTACGGGGACTGTCTTTCTCATCAGTTTGATTTGCACTTTTCTCCTCATGTTTCCAACCTGTGTCCTTATCATCTTCCAGGTTAGGAGACAGTTGTGGGTTCTCTGACAAGCACTGGACCTCAACAGAAGCAGAACAGCAGATCATTCCAAAACAGTTTTTGGCTGAGATTTGATACACAGCAGCATCATTTGGGGTACAGCTAGGATGAAGAGAACACACAGGTAAGTTTGCCATCTTTGGACATCCTGGAACATAGAGCAAATGAGCATCACTGACGGCATGCTCAGGAGACCTGTGGTCTCCCTGGAAGAGGGTTTGTGGTTAAAGGCAACCAGCCTCTGGGTTCCACCAGCACCCTGTTCTGAGTCCTGCAAAGCTGAGCATTTTCCCTTCCAGCTTTCCCGAGTCTTACCCCAAACTGAAAATGCTGCCAATTACTTAGATGAATGAGGAAAATGTTTTATTATATATACCCTAGTTCCTTCTTCTCTCTTTTTATTTTAAGTCATTTTTATGTTGTGAGAATTTGAAAAAAGCATTATTTTTCTGGAGTGAGACATTGTACGCAAGTAAGTAAAGAATTCTTCACGTGGTGGTCGAGCATAAGCAATGACTCTTTTTAGGAGCATGCTAAGGAGGTGTGATTCTTGCAAGGAGCCTGCACAGATAATGCCACGATAGGATTACCTGTAGGAAGGACAGTGCCGTTTCCTTTTTAATTTAATGTGACGCAAAGGTCTAAACCACAGCCCGTGAGCCCCCACTGGCTGGAAACCATGTCCACATGCCACTCTGACTAACACAGATCAAGCCAGGTGTTTGGCTTTAGCCCAGCAGGGAAGGAACAGAATCCTGGATCGGACCAAGCTGGCTCTCTTGTTCCAAGAGGGACAATGCCTGTGGCTCCTCCCTTTACTGCTTGGAGCCACAGGGAGCCTGGAGCCTGCTGTGCTTTGCTGAGTCCTTTCTCACTGGGACCTTTCCCCAGACACTGCGATCCCAATAAAAACTCGATACATTTGTTTATAAGTCACACTCTTATTGATCTCATTTGACCTCACTGTAACTGCAATGTTGCTGACCCCACTCCAGGTACCAGCCAGGTCAGAAGTCAATCAACCATGTGCAGAAGGCAGGAGCTCGGGTCTGGCTTGGACTTAGAGGCAATGGTTAGATCTTTACTGACTGTTCTCTCTAAAATATACACCAATCTGTAACTCAGGAAGGCTCAGTGTTAAGTGCAGACAACTCTAACATAGTCTTCCTTATCTTTTCTCCTCCTCACTGAGGGACCCCTTGCATCTTCAAGCCCAAACGTGCTCTAAGCCCTCCCTCGGAGGGTGCCGCTAACATAGGTCTCATGTTCAGAAGTCAGAGAAGAATTCCAATTTCAATGATGTCGTGTTTCATTGGCAACCTGGCGCCCAGGTAGGGGCCATTCAGGAGTGGCTGAGGTTGGCTCAGCAAGAGCGAGCCCCATCTCTGCAAAAAATAGAAAAAAATTAGCCAGGCATGGTGGCACATGCCTGTAGTCTCAGATACTCAGAAGGCTGAGGCAGAAGGATCACTTGAGCCCAGGAGTTGGAGGTTACAGTGAGCCATGATCATGCCACTGCATTCCAGCCAGGGAGACAGAGTAAGACTCTGTCTCAAAAAAAAAAAAAAAAAAAAGAATCAAGGAAAAACAAACAGAAGTTGAAAAAATGTGGAGAAAATAATTGAGTTAAATATACTGTATTTAACTTCTTAACAACTAAATAAACAGATGGGAGATTGTCATGATTTAGTGATGTATAAACTTACAGAACATGTGTTTTAGTTGATGTGAGATTTACAATCCATCCTAAATGCACTAAGTAAAGAGGAAAAGGAACTGGATTAAGTATAATTAACTTCTCCCATAGCTAATGAGTGCCTTTGAAAGGGTTATGATTTGCGGCTGACACATGCTTGATAATTATCTCTAAGCATCCTAAAGAAGTGGGGGAGCAAACTGGGTGAGAAACCCTGCATCTGTTGGATGCCTCCTATGTTAGACAATGTCAGGAGTGCGGTGGCTCATGCCTAAAACCCCAGTGCTTTGGGAGGCTGAGGTGGGAGGATCACTTGAGACCAGGAGTTTGAGATCAGCCTGGGCAACAAAGTGAGACCTTGTCTCTACAAAAAATTTTAAAATTAGCTGGGCATAGTGGCATATGACTGCATTCCCAGGTACTTGGGAGGCTGAGGCAGGAGGATTGCCTGAGCCCAGGAGTGCGAGGCTGCAGTGAGCTATGCTGCATGGTGCTGCACTCTAGCCTGGGTGACAGAGAAATTCTCTGTCTTTAAAAATAAAAAAAGCAAAAACCAATGTCTGCCCCATGTGCAAAACTGAGGCTCAAAGGAGTAAGTAATTTCCCCAAAGTGACAAAGCCGGTAAGCAGTAGTGTTGGGACAAGAAAGCAGAGCCTTCTGACCCTGAAGCCTGGCTCTGTGTGTGCTGATAGAAAACTACCGTGTTTCCCCGAAAATAAGACCTACCCATAAAATAAGCCCTAGCAGGATTTCTAAGCATTTGCGCAATATAAGCCCTACCCCGAAAATAAGACCTAGCGATGGGCGTGGCTACACAGCGCATCTCCACAACCCATGCGTTTCCTCTCGGAGCGGTAAAGAACATGAGCAGCCCTTCTCATCTGCCCCATGAGAGCTCTGTTGCTCGACATGAGAGATTGGGGCCAATGGTTCTAAAGGAAATAGAGTCACAAGAAATTCAGGATGGAATTTGGGGTTTGGAGAGTTATGATGATTTCCCATAAGAAGACGACTTAACTATATTTGAATAAATGTAGATTGTTGTACCGTACTTAAAAAAAAAAAACACACATCCCCTGAAAATAAGCCCTAGGGTGTCTTCTTGAGGAAAAATAAATATAAGACCTGTCTTATTTTTTGGGGAAACATGGTAACATTCAGCAAAAGGAAACAACAGTATAAAGAGATCATTCAACAAGTGAAGTGCTCCTGCCGTCTGTCTTCGTCTTGATCAGTCAGTTGGCAGGTGTGCCTGGAGTCGGTAGAGATGCCCAACTTTATGTTAGAGCTGAGGAGGAGTGAAGGAGATGCCTGAGATATCCCATCCAGCCTCAAAATGACTAAAAGTCGACTTAAGGAAAAAGTATTAATTTCTCAGAGAACCTTGGGGGACCCTCTGTGCTCAGTTGTGCAATATAAACTGGAAGGGAAAAGAGTTCATGGAAGGGTCTTCAACGGTAGCAGTGAAGATGATGTGAGTAGGGTGGGGTGTAGAATCTTTGCAAGACGCTGGCAGAGAGACCTGTGTGCCCCACAGTGACTTGGCAGCAATGCAGAACCATCCAGGAAGAAAGTCCCTGAACAATTAATTGAATTCCCTCCTTGCATATCTTTTCTTTTGGCTGAGGGAAGCAATAGCATTCCTCCCACCTGCTGCGAAAGTCTTGCTTGAATTCTCTAGGTTCTTTCCTAATCATTTCCTTAGTAATGAAAAAGAGGTCCTTCAGTGGATGGGGCTGCTTCTGAGTTTGAACCCCTAGAATTGGTCTAAACCAGAGGTTCTAAAACATTTTGGTATCAAGACTCTTTTATACTCTTAAAAATAATCAAGAGCAACAAAGACCTTTTTTTAATGTGGATTATATCTATCAATATTTACCATATTAAAATTAAAACAGAAAAAATTAAAATAATTAATTTTAAAAGAACAAAAATTTGTTACATATGAGCATAAATGAAAATTTTTATGAAAAATAACTATATTTTTCCAAAACAAAGTTTCTTAAGAGTGGCATTGTTTTACATTTTTTACATATCTTTAATATTAGACTTAATATAAGACAGTTGGATTTTTTTTATCTTCTTCCGCATTCACTGTGATGCAATACATTATTTTAATGAAAGTATATGAAGAAAATTTGGCCTCACACAGATATGTAGTTGGAAAAGAAAGGAGCATTTTAATAGTCTTTTTATTCAATTACAGATATTCTTTGATACTATATAGAGATTAATTATAATGTGGAATTTAAACCATATCAGTGAACTTCCCATACTTGTTACATAAAATCCATTAGTCTATACTGAATTTTAAATGCATCTTTTACCCATGCATGACTTTGTAACATCATGCATTGGTCATTTGGAAAAACTTGGCTCATGAGATCTTGCAAATGTTAATGTATTTCCTTACACCATATTTTTTAAAACCACATTCATTAATATTACCACTAATTTTATCAGGGCAATTTTAAAGTATTAGGAAATTGTCAAGCTTCTGATGAAAAATATTGAGTTTTCCAAAATTCTACTTAGCATAATATGAATATTAATTTATCAGAGAACAGTGTAAATCAATTCTGTGCTTAGTCATATGGTAGAAAGTAGAAGGATGGTAGATACCAGCAAAAATGTCAGAGTAAATATCTGAAAATTCTCACCTCCATAAAAGCAACAAGAATACTATCAAAACTTGTCTGAATCAACTTTTTCAGGGCTCTGAAAATTAATCACAGGTGATCTGGGGAGCATTTATTTAAGAAAAAATGGCTAAATCTCAGTAAGAACAGTGAGTTTTCCAGTACTTTAACTTGCCCTTGTCTTATTCTCCATAGCCAGCCCCAAAGTTCTCTTAAAAACCAAGACTCCACAATCACAGTGAAAACCAGCAGCCATGGTGGGAGGAGGGAGCCGGGCAGAACACAGTTGGAGCTCCTTCAAAGCCCCAATCACAGTGAAATCCAGTGAAAACCAGCAGCCATGGTGGGAGGAGGAAGCCAGGCAGAACACAGTTGGAGCTCCTTCAAAGCCCCATTCCCAGAGAGTGGTCATTATTTGACCTATCTGGTAGTTCCCCACTCACAAGACTGTCTTTATGTGATCTGACTCAGAGCTCACCCAGTGAGAAAAACCATTTTCCTAGGGGCATTTGTCCAAAAAAAAAAAAAAAAAATCAGAGTCAATTATTTAACACCATGGCTGCCTGAAGCAGTAGATAAAAATTGGGGCAAATAATAGCTAACCAAAAAGCTTAAAAGCAAAAGCTTTGGAATGAGATGCCCATGGGGTCATTGAAAAGCTTGGACATTTTCCTGGATTCTAGATGACCATGCACATGTGTAACACTGTGAGCATGTTCAGGGCTATGCATGTACTTAGGAAAAGCCTGAGAAAACACTAAGTTCTCACCTCTAGCTAACCTTAAGTCTCTACTAGCAGGAAGTGAAGGCTAAGGCAGAGTTCTCAGTAACCTGGCCTAGTGTGAAAGTGTGCACCAATATGCACACAGAGCCCCTCAACAAAGCAGAAAACTTTGGTTCCAAGGCCTCTAAGGAAATCTCTGTCCAATCATTAACTGACCACTAAGTTAATTGAGTAGAAACTTCAGTGACCACAGACAATAAATAATACAGATTTTTAAAGAATTAGTTCAGAAAAGTCACTAAGCAAGCAAACAACAAAAATAAGCCCTGGGGAAGGGTGAGAATCTGATTTCCAGAGTAGCCACATTATATTGTCTAAAATATCCAGTTGTCAATGACAAATTATGAGCAATGCAAAGAAACAATAGTGTACGGATGGCCTGTACACAGAAAAAAAGCAGTCAGTAGAAACTGTCCCTAGGCTTGCTAGATGAATATTTTAAATTATCTATTTTAAATATGTTCAAAAAACTAAAGGAAACTATGTCTAAAGTGCTAAAGGAAAGTATGGGAACAATCTTTCAATAAAAACATAGAAATTATAACTAAGAACCAAATAGAAATTCTGAAGTTTAAAATTATAATAACTGAAATGAAAATTTCACTAGAGTGTTCAACAACAGATTTGAGCAGGTAGAATAAAGAATCAATGAACTTGATGATGGTCAATTGAGATTATCCAATCTTAGAAAAAGAAAGAGAAAAGAATGTAGAAAAATGAACAGAGTTTCAGAGACTTATAGTATACCATCAAGCTTACAACATATCATAACAAGAGTCCCAGAAGGAAAGGAAATAGAGAAAGAAGCAGAAGGAATAGTTGAAGAAACTGGAAGTTCCTAGTTCAGAGAAAGGACTTATAATGATAACTTGAAAGTTTGGTTTTTAGCGCTGGCAACAGATATTTTCAGTTTTCCTTGAAGTGACAGACTTACTGTGTTCATTTTTGAGAAAATATCTGCCAGATACCCAAGGCTAAATAGCCATCATCTGTCTTTTATTCTTTCAAGGAAAAATCATACTCCACGAAAATATCACACTCCATTATTCTTTCAAGTGAAAACTGTACTCCATGAAAAAAGTTCAGCTTGCAATTTAAACAATCACACAGGTGACTTTCCTCAAGATGACCATCATCTCCCGGAAATCCAGCAGAGGTGCTTGTTTCGCATTTTATTACATAGGGTATTAAATGGGCTTTTACTGAGTGACCAAGATTTAATAAAAATGCCTCCATCTTTACTGAGGCATCAAGAACATTAGGTAAAACTTTTCGTCAGTTGTTTTTAACTGTGACTCTAAGGCCATAAAATTCTATGACAACTAATGTGGTTTGGGACCGCTGCCTTGATTCATGCTAATGCACCAACAGGTTCACCCTTCTTTACATTTACCATCAGTGCACATGTCAACACAGTGAAAAGGACAAAAAATGTTAGAATATTTTATGATAATAATTTTGACCTTCAAGATCTCCAAAAGGGCTTTAAGGACCCCAAGAGGTCCATGGAACACACTTTGAGAACCACCAATTTAAGCTATTTACCAAGAGAAGTTTTAATACACTCTCGGCATCCTCTCACAGCAGCACATTTGGCTGTCACACCCTGGAAGATGGGCAATAGCATGGAAGATTCACTGTTTTTCTTGATTTGATCATTTATATGCCCTCTCAGGGAAAAGAAAGACTTATGTGCAAAAGATAGACTTATGTCTGGGCTCCACCCACAGAGATTCTGATTCAATGCTTAATATATGGGCCTATGGGATTTAATTTTGGGCAGGAGGAGGCTGGTTCCATCAATCCTAAAGAGCTAATTCTGGAAGTTACTTGGGATCCAGCCAACTTAGCATGAATTTTGTGCTTTGGAAACAGAGGTTCAAAATATGGTTAAGCTGGGCACAGTGGCTCATGCCTATAATCCTAGCAATTTGGGAGGCCGAGGCAGGAGAACTGCTTAAGGCCAGGAGTTCAAGATCATCCTGGAGAGCACAGTGAGACCCCATCTCTCTACAAAAATTAAAAAAATGAAAATTAGCCAGGCATGGGGTTATGCCTGTAGCCCTACCCACTCAGGAAGCTGAGCCTGGAGGATCACTTGAGCCCATGAGTTTTAGGCTGCAGTGAGCTCTGATGATGCCACTGCATTCTACCCTGGGCAACAGAGTGAGACCTTGTCTCAAAAAAAAATGTGATTAAAAACTGAGAGGGACAAGAATCCACAGGACTAGTAACCTTATCAAATAGGAATATGAAGACGATAGGTTGAGGAATAGACTGTAACAAGTGCAAAAGAAAGACACAGAACAGTGATTTCTTTTCTCCAGCTACCAGCACAATATACTCATCAAAAATGATAGACTTTGAAATCCCTGCATTTCAATCATCATCAGTGCAATACCCTAAGGGTGTTGTGTTTTCTCATGCGTTATTCCAGATAGCTACCTGGTGACCATTAAGGTGGAAGATTCCACTGACACAAATAAAAATAAAACTCAGTAACCCCATGTGGCTTGAAAAGTGGATCAGCCCAGACTTACTGCTGCTCTTCTCCCTTATTGTCTGCCCTGGGGCCACGTCCCTGCTACCAACAATATTAAAATTGCTGAAACTCAAACTGTGCGATTTGACCAGGAGCCCGGAAGACAGGGTTTGTTTGTAGGAGGAGTTGAAACTATTGGCTAGAGGTAAGATGTGGAATCCTCTCTGGAATTTAGATATTATACAGCCACCGTCCTGGACCACAGGCATTCCGTTTTATTATGCTTTCCACTTTCTTTCCAGTGGAGGAAAACAAGATCTGGGGACAAAATGTCTGCGGTGCCGTCACTGTCACCTCCTGCAGCCAGGAATGTGGGGGTGCGGAGGCCTCTGAAGCGCCCCCTCCTGTGGCTGTGGCTGCTCTGAGCCTTGCCTCCCCCCTGCAGCAGGGAGGGGGAAGAGGGCTCGGCTCAATAAATAATCACACGATGACATCTGTGTCCTTTCCTTGGACATAGCACCAGGTTAAGGTCATAATGTTTTCTCACACTAAGTTATCTGTATTTTATTACCTGCCTAACTGCTGCTGTCAGTCGTCTTATTAATAACCGAAGGAATTGGAAAGGCTTTTGTTTTTTTCCAAGCCCCAAAGCTATGCTTGTCATAAAGATGAAAAGAATTATTATGCTGGGAACATGCAGAATTTCTTGATCACATTTTCTACAAGCAGCCTGACACATTTCAAAACTAATGAGGAGATTCCTCATGCATTTATCAATTTATTCCACACGTCTGAAGAGCCCAAGGGGACCGGGGAGCTGTGCCACTCCTGAGCCTGTTTGCCACCCAGATCTTGGAAGGTTTTCCATTACATACCGGGGGGTTTCCAGCAGACCAAATAGTCATTTAGGGAGGAATGGAAAATGATTCTGTGAGATGCCCACTGCATTTTACACTGGAGATAGAGTGTGAGAAGGGAATGCTCTTGCTCTCCTTATCTGATGTGGCCTGTGCCCCCTGACTGAGTCGGAGCACCCCATTTTCCTGTATGTCCTGTGGGACCTACGACTACATACATCTGGCACACTGCATGGGACTTGAAACGGGAAACAAGAAATTAGCCTAAGACTTGGTTTCTTCCCTAGGGGAGCTGTCAATTTTGCCAAGAGATATGACTTTCAGATATTAAGTAGGGAGCAGTATGTCTTTTGCAAGATCTAGTATCACTGGATTCCAAAAGGTGCAGCTGAGGTAGCGAGTGCTGCTTCTGCTTCTTCGGTTAGGAGGGGAGAGGTCAGGGTGGCCTGGACCTTCAGGGAACAGAGCCAGGAGCAGGGAACTCAGGCCCAGCAGGAAAGGATTAAAGTTTGGCTGGGTGGGGAAGAGGGGAGGGCATTCCGGGCAGATGTACCAGAGCTGGAATGCTCAAGTCACGTGCAAGGGACAGCAAAGCAATGAGCTGGCACGAGAGTTGGAGAAGGTAGGGCAGTGGGGAGAGGGTCCCGAAGGACAGGGGTCTGGGTTGGAAGGAGCTTCTGCGTGGAGGGCTCAGAGTTCTGTTCAGGAGCACTGCGTGCAAGTGAACTGCAGGGAAATTGACTTTTCTTCTTCACCCAAGTGCAAATGTGTACAGATCACAGAGGCAGATTGCAAAGTCAGCCAGCCAGAGTGGTTAAGCGCAGTGAGTATGCCTAGGTTCACGTACTAGTCTATCCGCTGGACAAGCTACCTAACAGCTCCGGACAAAATCTGCACCTACCCCAGCGGGGTGACATTCAGATTAAAAGAGTTAATTCCTATAAAGTGCTTAAAGCAGGGCCTGGCACACAGTAAGCTCTGAATCAGTGGTCCTCAACCTGGCTGAACATTCAAATGACTTGGAGTGCTTTTTAAACATACCAATGCCGGAGGATTTTTAGGGCAATGAGATTACTCTTGATGATGCTAGAGTGGTAGATACATGTTATGACACCTTTGTCCAAACCTATAGAATGGACAGCACCAAGTGTGAACCCCAACATAAACTACGGACTCTGGGTACTAATCAGGTGTCAATAGAGGTTCGTGGATTGTAACAAAAGTACCGTGTGCGGGGGCAGAGGATATATGGGAACCCTCTGTTCCTTCTGCCCAATTTTGCTGTGAACCTAAAACTATTCTAAAAAATAAAGTCTATTTAAAAGGAAAAAAATACAAATGCCAGAGCCCCACCCCCATCCCTCAAAAAACAATCGAGCAACATCACAGGGGTGAAACCTTCGCCATTGGGTTCTTTTTGTTGTTGTTGTTTTAAGCTTCCAGGCTCTTCTAATGGGTGGCCAGCGCTCAGAAGCACTGACCTAAATACACGTGAGCCCTTGTATCCTAGTGAGTGCGCTTGCGGAACAGGCAAGCTCATGGTCTTCGTGTGGGGACGCGTGGGGAGAGGTTTCCTCGTTTGGCACGGAGGCACTGCACTTCTGACAGCTTTCTGAGCCTCTGCGAGCAAGGCAGACCCACCAGAGATTCTTTGATCAAGCAGTGGACAAACTGATTTCAGAAAGGAAAAAAAATCTGTGGCATTACCACCACCAGGCTTCACTAATAGACAACCGACTCCTCTTACCAAGATAAGTCAGAGACCTGCCCCCCCACCTCCCTGCCTTACCTCCCCTCACCCTCCTTTATTCTTTTTAGATGGGGTCTTGCTTGGTCGCCCAGCTGGAGTGCACTGACTATTCACAGATGCAATCGTAGCTCACTGTAGCCTCCAACTCCTGGCCTCAAGCGATCCTCCCACCAGGCCTCCCAAAGTGCTGGGATTACAGGGGTGAGCCACGGCACCTAGCCCCTCCTTTATTTATTCTCTTTCACTGGATGCATTACATAGTTGCTGGTTTGTTAAATGTCTGACTCCTCCTATTATCCCTGTCCCGTGAGATCAGGGACCTCAGTGTTGCCATATCACCAGGGTCTAGAACAGTCCCTGGCACGTAGTAAGCCTTCTTCTGGATGGCTCCTATGCTCTCTCTGGGACTTGGGTGACCTACAAAGTGTAAGGAGTGGCCTAGACCAAGTGGATTTGACCAATTAAAGCAGGTCTTAGGAATGGGACTTGAGCATCAGTTTTGGGTTTTTTTAAGAGTTCCCCAAGGTTAATGTATAGGCAGGAGTGGGCCAGTCCTTAGGGCAGGGCTTCTCGTGTGTTAAATGAGCACACGAATCACTTGGGATCTCGTTAAAATGTTCTCATTCGCTAGGTCTGGCGTGGGAGCTGGGATTCGGCCATTCTAGCAAGCTCCCAGCAGATGCTGATGCTGTTGGTCCAAAATCAAGCTTCAGGCAGCACCGTCTTAAAGTGGCTTCCAGCTCTGTGACACCAACATTTCTATAAAAGGTGAATGTCCCTTTATTCTCAGGAAAATATCAGCTGCCACTCGCCTTGCTGCTCAATGTGAGCTGAGTTCTGTAGCCAATGCCTGGCAATCTGCCCCCACATGCAACTCTGTGGGCGTTCAGTGTTGGTTTTGCTTTTTTTAAAAACACTAATTGCTGGACCCGCCCAGGCAGGGGGAATGAGCGAAACCAGACAGGAGAACGTCTCTCTCAAAAGCAGGCTCCCAGACCTGTGGTCAGGGAAGAAACCCATCACGATTCGATTGCTTCTCTTTGTCTGCTGTCTGTCGTCAGGGCCTGGGTGCCTGCTGTGTCCTGTGCCCCTCTTGTCTTCTCAACCGGCCATCTCATTGTGTTTCCGCCTGGCTGCTGTCTGCGAGTGCCCGCTGGGCGAGTGGAGGTGGCCATTGTCCGCAAACAGGAGAGCAGGGGACCCAGGGGAAGGCTCATTAGGGCTGTCAAGGAGGCTCTAACTGGGGAACAGTCTCCACCCTGCCGGAGCAGCAGCCCCAGGGAACGGAGATGACAAGGACAGTAAGGGAGCAGCCACCTGATGACTAGCTGCTCTGACACCCTGCCATTCAAATGGTGACGGAGCTGCTGACACGGTGGCTTTTTCCTACAGGTCCTGCAAAAGGCCCGTTAAAAAAATGATTGTCTTCACAATCCGCTTCCACAGCAGAGCCTCTGACCACCACGAAGCCACAGCGATTGACATTGTTTCCCAGGTTCCAGTGGCTGTACCTGTGATGACTCTTCCCCCTGCCCTCGGGGCAAGACTCTACAGAGAATAGAACAAAACTGCTGGCCACATTGTGTTATTTCCTTCCACAGATCTTTACTGAATGTCACCGAGAGACAGGCGCCATTCCTGGCACTTGAGACACAGCAGGGAACAGATCAGGCGGGTCTCTGCTCCCGGGGCATTTCCATTCCATAGGGTCCTGCTCCAGTGGGTGGAGAGTCACAATACACTAAGACACAAATAAACGTACATTATGGCTGAGGGCGACCCAAGCGTCCACCAACAGGTGACTGGAGTTAACAGATTGTGGTAGATCCACACAGTGAAATACTGAAACATGACTCAACAGTAAAAAGAATGAGTTATTGATACACCAGACATAATTACATGGCAGGCAAGAAGCCTCATATAAACAAGTGCATATTCTATGATCTCATTTGTATAAAATTCTACAAAATATGAATGAAAATATTGAACATGAAAATAGGAACAGGGAGGTGAGAAGTTACTGTTTGAGGATGAGTGGACAGAGACAGGCAGGAAGGTGGGATTGGAAAGGGACTTGAGAAGTCTTTTGAGGGTGACAGATGTGTTCGCAGTCTTGCTTGTGGGGATGGCTCTGGGGATATATGCATGTATCCAAGCTGACCAAACTGGACACTTCACATATGTGTAGTTCATGTGTCAGTGACACCTCAATAATGCTGTTGAATGTGTGTGTGTGTATGTGTGTGTGTAAACATGTCATGTGCTAAGTGAAAGATAAAGCAAGATGAGGAAGGTAGGGTGTGCTGGGGGTAGCCAGTCCTATTTTAAATGGCTGGTTGGAGAAGGTCTCAGGTGACTTTGAGCAGAAACCTGAAGGAAGTGAAAGCACTAGCCTCGGGGCTCCCCGGGAAAGAGCATTCTATGGAGCAGGAATGGCCAGGGCAGGGCAGTGTGCTCCTAGACCCTACGCACACCTTTGAGCCGTGTAATGGCTCAGAACAGAGGAAACACTCTGGGGTTTGTACTAAACAATTGCCCCCAAGCTCCATGTGCCTTCTTTGCATCTGCGCCGTCCACAGGGTGGTGTCCATGTCCTTGGCCTGAGCCTGGCTTCTTAGTCACACCAGCTCTAGAATCTACACTGAGATTCTCGTTCTAGAATTCAAAGGTCAAGGCCAGGTGTGGTGGCTCACACTTGTAATCCTAGCACTCTGAGAGGCCAAGGCAGGAGGATCACTTGAGGTCAGGAGTTCAAGACCAGATTGAGCAAGAGCGAGACCCTGTCTGTACAAAAAATATATATATGTATATAGCCAGGGGTGTTGACGAGTGCCTGTAGTTCCAGTTATTTGGGAGGCTGAGGCAGGAGGATCGCTTGAGCCCAGGAGTTTGAGGTTGCAGAGAGCTATGATGAGGCCACTGCATCATCATAGGCAGAGGGGACCTGGGGGCTCTCATGGGATGCCCTCAGCTGAGTGCACAAGCGGGAGAAACAGGGCTGGGCTGCTCAGGACAGAGACACATGTTGTGGACTGCACCTCGTTCTTAGTCTTGCTCCCCTACGGAGTTGGGACAAAGCCCTTCCGAGGGCTCGAAAGGCCTGCTTAGGTTCCAGCCCTGCCTCTAACTAGCTGTCCACTTTTGCCCAGTGACTTCTTTATGATGTTCACCTTGGAGGGAGGTGGTCAGATGTTCTCTAGTGCTAACACCATGATTTCTAATCAGCAAGACTGCCCATCTTTTCCATCTTTTCAGAAGTGTCTGCCCTGATTCTGTGATTATTAAGTAGGACTGTACTCCAGCTGGCTCAAGAACTTCCCTAATGTTCCTGGTTGGTTCTCAGAAGGTGTTGATGGAGTGACAATTTCAGACACATTCAATGCGTGTCCAATTTCCAGTGATGGGTGCACCTTTCTGTGGCTGTCCCAACGTCTTAGGAGGGGCTCTTGGATCAATCCGTCGCCTGCCCCCAGGCTAGCATGATTTGCCCTCGGGAGTCAGCACTGTGGTGGGAGCAGCTGCCCAAGTTCCAGTCCCCGGGAAAGGGTGAGTGAATATCCCTGGGCCTGGCCTATGACCATTCACTTCTCGGAAACACTTACCTACTAAAGTCATAACCAGAATATGATGACAGGCAGTGTATTCTCAGAAGGGACCTATCACCCTGGGGGCTAAATGGGAGTTTCTGGTCATACTCTCAGGCTTCAGGTGTCATCTGAGTAATGGCCTTAACCTGCTGAATTCATTCAGAAGAATGTCACAGGAGCCCGCCTCAGCTCTGTGCTGGGAACACAGAAGCCTTCCGGGTGCCAGAAAGTTCCACTAGTCATCCTTAAGACTTGTTAGACCTACTTAAGCTCACAGGAACACGAAGTTCACAAAATGCTTTCCAATCTGGGATGAACAGCATTTTCTCTCTTAGCCAAGACATAGCAGGATTCAGTCATCTTTATTTCTACCAAATTATTCCTTGATCAAGCACATTAATTACATTTCACCATCCAAAATGGAAATAGCAGAGAGGAAAAATACTGCCTTTCTTATCTTGAAACTGTCCTATTTTAATTAGTTCCAAAATCATAGTTCAAGGTGCAGAGCATGTTTAAAGCACACAAATAATAAATAAATAAATAAATACTGATTATTGAGTATTGTAAAATTTTTCCTGTGTTGATTTAATCCCCATAACAACCCTAGTAAGCAGGTACTATTATTAACACTATTTTACAGATAAGGAAACTGAGGCACAGAGAAGTCAAGTAACTATCCCAGGATGATACAGCTTGTGGATCTGGGATTTAATTCCAGATCTTCAGATCCTGGCTCCCAATGGTGGAAATAACATTCTGTCCTTTGTAAGGGAAGCTGTTGGTGACAATTCTACTATTAGCAGGTTGTGTGCTTTGAGATATTTCTTCCAAGAATGGGAACATCTTTCACTGATTCACCTATACTCATTTGCCCAGGCTCATTCATGACCATCAACTCATGTTTTTCCGATGTCTAGCAAAGGATTTAGCTTTCCTTGGGTGAACATGAATAGAAAGAGGCTGATGGCCATTCTAGGGGCTGAACAAAGCATTTGGCACGGACCAGCACAAACAATTCTCAAACCAGAGTGGCTTGGGGAATGTAACGTAGTGTCCCAAAGCTTCTGGGGTCTGTCTGCCCAGAGGGATGTGAGGAATAGCTGAGAAGACTGACACATTACTGAAGTCACAGATTCCACCTTCTAAAAACCATCCAAACTGGGTCACGAGTATAAGCACATATAACAAAAACAGCTTCAACCCTTGAGTCTGGGTCACAGCGCTCCTGTTAAATATCCATTTCTTTCCCTGTGTCTGTTTCCTCCATGGGTCTGTGAGATCATGGAAGTCTTTGCATCCCCTATTTAGTGCTGTGACTAGAGCATAGGACATGTTCTCAATGCTTGTTGGATAAATGAATGGTTAAGAATGAAAAAAAAAATATTCTCCAGGCAAGGGGAAGCCATAGATGGTTTTTCTGAGCAGGATAAAAAAATTGCAAATAGGTGATTTAAAAGATTAATTGAGCATTCCATTAATGGATAGAGGGTGTAGTCGATTATAAAACTTGGCACTAATTTCTCCTATCTGAGTGTGCATACCTTGCTGCAATGTGGCCTTGCCTTTGCACTCTTCAAGAGGTGGAATCTATTTTCATGCCTCTTTATTTTTTCTTAATTTTATGTATTTTTATTGGAGATGGGGGAGGAGTGTCTCACTATGTTACCAAGCCTGAGCTTGAACTCCTGGGCTCAAGTGATCCTCCCACTTCAGCCTCCATACTGGCTGGGACTACAGGCATGAGCCACTGCTCCTGCCATATCTTCCTGCCTTTTAAAGCTGGGTTGGCCCTGTGACTGCTTTGGCAGTAGCATGAGACAGAAATGGTGGAGGGGTGGACCTCAAGAGGTCCTGCAGCTCCATTATCTTGGAATGCTGCCCTGAGACCGCCCTGTAAGGGCTCCAGCTCCAGCCTCCTGGAGGATGAGAGCCCAGGTGGAAGAGAGCTGAGTGGCCCAGCCAATAGCAGCACCAATTGCCGGGCCTGTTGGGGAAGCAATATTGGACCTTCCGGTCCAGCCCATCCTCAACCTGACCCAAGTGGCATCAATAAGCATGGAGGAGCCAGGCACAGCCAGCAGAGAACCACCCAGCCAGCCCTCAGAACCACAAGGAAGGATAGACTGCTATTCTTTGAAGGCCCTCAGTTTCCTGGTGGTTTGCTACAGTTTCTCAACCTCAGTGCTCTTGACATTTCAGATTGGCTCATTCCTTATTGTAGGGAGATGCCCTGTGCCCTGCCCAGTGTTTAGCAGCATCCTTGGCCTCTCCCCACCAGATACCAGCACTAGATACTCTACGCTCTCCAGTCATGACCATCAAAATGTCTCCAGACTGGGCCGAATGTCCCCTAAGGGCAAAAACATAAATGACCCAGAAAACCTTACTGATTTCTCCTTCAAAGCCTGGAGTAATCAATATCCAATTTGGGGCAGAGCTGAAAAATATTCTTTGCCCCTTGACACGTAGACGCCTCCCAGACGGTCTAGATCAGGTGTTCTCAAACTAAGGTCTGAGGGCCACATGCAGCCCACCGAGGACATTTATCTGGCCCGCCACTGCCTGTCCTGCTTAGCAGCCGACTCGTCCCGGGCCCACAGTGTGCATGTGTGGAATGTGCACTGCACTCTCCAACGGCCCTCTAACAGTCTGAGGGACAGTGAACTGGCCCCCTGTTTAAAAAGTTTGAGGACCCCTGGTCTAGATGCACCCAGCTGGTGTATTGGAATCAGCACTACATTGTCAGACAACTCTGGCCAGACCTGTGCCATGGTAGGCAAACGGCAGCACTTCCTTGTACCAGACTGCTCACGTATACCATGTATTGGTTTCCCAGGGCTGCCAATAAACTATCACAAACTGTGGCATAAAGCAATAGACGTTTATTCTTTCACTGTTCTGGCAGCTTGAGGTCCAAAATCAAGGTGTCATCAAGGCCATGCTCCCTCTAAAGGCTGCAGGGAGGGGTCTTTCCTTGCCCCTTCCCAGCCTCTGTGGGTGCCGGCAATCCTGGGCATTTCTCGGTTTGCAGTTGCATCACCCCTCACTCTGCCTCCGTCTTCACCAGGCATGTCCCCTCTGTGTGTGTGTCTGTGTCTGTTTTCTCTTTTTATAAGGATACCCATCACTGAATTAGGGCCCACCCTAACCCAGCAGAAGCTCATCTTAATTATACCTGCAAAAATCCTATTTTCAGATAAGGCAGCATTCCGAGGTTCCAGGTGGACATGGGTTTGGGGAACACTGTTTGACTGTGTATACCCTATAAACAGAGGGGTTTATGGTGACCGCACCGTTCTCCTGGCCAGTGCCCACCAGGGCCTGTCCCCCGCCCAGCCGCTGCCAGGGCTGTGCTGCCCAGAGAGCCAGAGGGGCTGCCTCACGCTCATCCGCCCAGGTGCTGGCTGGGCTTTGCTGTCCTGCCGTGTTCCCTCCCCTCCCTCCTGCTCTCGTGATTGCCACCATCAAAGGAGGCCTCCTTGCCGAGGAGGGGATATATCTGTCTAGGTGTGGGTTCCTGGACAGATTTTTATCTGTTGCTTTGCTGCCTCTCTTTAAACTGTGTTTGTAAGAGACCACAATTCCCCGTTTGTATGCACATGGTTGCAATTTGCTTTCACTATGAGGTAGAAAACATCTATTTGCATTTTCCTCCCCGCCTCCTAGCTCCCACATCCTTTGAAAAAAAAGAAACAAAACTCGTTTTCAAGCTACGGTGCATACCATAATGTGATTATTAATGTTCTCTCTCCCTTTGAACGGTTCTTGGCTATCCATTTCTCTCTCCTGCCAAGCACACTTGACCCATGGTGATGTAAAGGTTACAGCAGCACTGATAAGTCCCTTCCAAGCCATCCCATTTGCCTGAAGTGCCTGGGTTCATGAGATTAGTGTGGTATGAGGAGGAGAGTGCAGCGGGTAGAGGGGGCTTCGGGGTAGAGGAAAGAGAGAAAATCAAAAGGTCTATAAATACAATGGCTGGGCTCTCAGCCTCAAAGCACAACTGCAGATTAGAGTTGTTAAATCAAAAAAGCCCTTGGGAAACACGGAAATAGGAGCTTTCAAATATCTAAGAACTCAGATTTAATGACTCAGAGACCAAACTAGGGTAGATAAAGAAAACGACTTTTCTTTGGGCTATGAGCTAATCCAGTGGCTTATGGTGCATGGTAGAACATCTTGAGACTAATATTCTAACTAACAACTAACTTTTAATCTTTGCATGGCATTTGCACAAACTACCATTCATTTTCCTAACCAGCACTTAACATACTGGTATAAGTCAAATTACTTTGCAGATGAACATTTAGGATAAGAGCGTTTTTCATCTTGGGCAACACATTGGAATCACCTGGGATTTAGATCTACTTGGTCAAGGGTGAAGCCCAAGCATTAGTGGGTTTTAAAAGCTCCCCAGGCAATGCTAATGGGCAGCCACAGTTCAGAACTACCGACATAAAAAGTCAGAACTTTTGAAGATCATTAGTATCTAGTATATTTACTACTAAGCAGCAAAATGGGACCACCTCTATTGTCCAATTGCTCTACCACCACTTCTTGCATTAGGACTGAATACTTTTCCCAGTAGGTGGGCTGCTTTTCTAAATAGCAGGCCAGGAGCCCCAGGAGCTTGGAAGGAGTGGATTCTGGTACATTTAAGCTGTCAATTTTTACCATGAACCACTGCCCTGCTGGACCTCCGAGCAAAGAATAGTGACTCCCTGGCCTTCCCACAGTGCAGGTTCCCTTCCAAAGTTTCTCCTCCCTGTGTTGTATGTTTCCCACTTTGAGCTGCACAATGTAAAACATTAATGGCAAATCTCAGTTCTTAAAAGAACACACATCAAGCTTCTTTTCTGGCCAAAATATGAGTACAATATTTTGGTTTAGTGTGAGAGTAAAATTAATCAAGAATTATGTACTGAGTGCTCAGAGGGAAACAAGAAAAGCTGGGAAACATACAAAGAAGTTCAGTGTGTAGATCCTCAAGGATCTTACGATGGTTAGCAAACTATAGCCCACAGGCCAAATCTGGCCCCTCACCTGTTTTTGTAAATAAAGTTTTATTGGTACACAACTATGCTCTTTAAAAAAAAAGCATATTATCTATGGCAAAACTGAATAGTTGTGGCCTATTTTGCAACTGGCCTACAGAGCTTAAAATATTGACTATCTGTATGGCCCTTTGTAGAAAAGTTTGCCAGCACTGATCTAGACAAACTGACAATAGATGGATAGATAGATAGACAGACAGACAGACAGACAGACAGATAGATTAGGTAGAGAGATAGGTAGATAGATGGATAGATCTACCTGTCTATCCCCAACAAATATTTATGTTGCAGGCACTGTACCAGGCTCTAGGAGGATGCATTTGTGTAAAACAGAGAGGACGCCTGCCTCCTGCAAGGCCTGCAGTCTACCAAACTATACTCATGAGCAATAAATAAGCAGTAAATAAGCACCCAGGACAGGCCTGTATAATCATATCAAAGAAGAGAACGTTTGAGGCTAGACAGATCCATGGGTAATTGAAATCACTTGTGAACCATAGAGGTGGATTCTAAGCTGAGTGGAGTAAAGATGGAGAAGGGGAGGCCTGGACAAGATTGGAATGAAGAGGCAGGAAAGTCGAAGCCATGGACAAGGGGCAGCAAATGCCAGTTCAGCTGCCTCGCAGGTATACTGGAGCAGCAAGGGGAAGAATGGCTTTGTTCATCCACCACTTGTCTTCCATGCTGGGGTCAAAGTCCCGTAAAGGTGTGGACAATGTCTATGGCCCTCACTTCCATCTCTAGCCTTAAGCCAAATGCTCGGCATACAGTAGGTGCCTGAGGAACATGCTCTAAAGAAGTAAAGACCAGGTGAATGAATAGCTATCCTGAGTGTCAGGCTAGATATGCTGTCAGTCAGATGAATCAAGCATTTCAACCGTGGTAAAATGGCCTCCGATATTACTTTAAAACCAGGGGGTGGGTGGGAGATAAGGAAGTCAGTGTTTATTGGACAACCACTACATAATACAACCTCTACAGGCATTATTACATCCTTTAATTTTCTCAGTCACCCTTTTGTTTTACGGATGCAGAAATTGAGTTTCAGAAAGGTTAAATAACTGGCCAAGGTCACACAGAGAAAATGACAGAGCTGGAATTCAACAAGTCTTACTTTTTTACTCTCAGACCCAAAGCTATGGGCACATGCCTGTGCCTATCAGTCATCTTCATGCCGTGTTCTGCAGAAGCCTCATGCCCCTCAGAGCCCCCACGATGGCACTATTACCAATTCTCTAGCGTTGGGGACCAAGAGCACAGACTGCCTGCCCAGCTTCAACCAGAGCGGTTCACATTTTCTCTACTTGACGTATCGAGTTTCCTGCTTTCACTGGAACAAATAGTTCTTGGGGGAACAAAGGAGAATTAGAAACCGCTACATGGGACCACACTACTTCCTAAAATAAAGCCAAAAGCTATGGTTTCTAGCCTTAATTCCGTCACCCATTTGCTGTGTGATTAGAGTCAGTCCCTTCTTGGAAGGGGACGTGACAATGGTGAGATCCTTTCCCGCTCTTTTACCTTTCTACTGAGAACAAGGCTAAAGGAAAAGCTCATTTAATGAATGAGAATGTCTGGATCACCTTGAATAAGATTCCAGATAAAGTTTAACTCTATCCACGGCAGCAAGTTAGGGGAGTATAATTAGTTACTGGGCAGAGCTCAGTGAATCGTCACTGCTGAATGCCTTGGCGGCTGCCTGCCAATCACATCTAAAATTAGGACTCCAAAAGCAAACAGGAGCCAATCTTGGGACCTTACTTCGTAAGAACAAGCACATGACAGAATATAGGGATATTAGTAAACAGTTCACAGGGGTACAACCACTTACTGTGAGAGGTGTAACACATGAATATACTGATTCTCAAAGAATTCATAACAGGAAACCATGCCGCACTCATCTATGGCTTGACCATTCTTAAACCAAGTTACCTCCGGCCTGGGCTGACCTGATGATAAAGAAATAAGAATATACTTATTACTTTAAGTATTTTTAGAAAAAGTCATAAGGCTACGAACAAGATTGGGCAGTAAGCATTAGGGATGTGCACGATGGATTTCGTCCGTTGGGGAACTGAAAAGCCCTCCCTTCACTGATAGAAATGTGTTATTCAGGAAACACTATTGAGCATGTTCTGTGTCTGAGACAGTCCTGTGCTGGGGTGTGAATACAAAATGCAAAATGCTATTCCTAATCTCAAGGAGCTATTAAGAAAAAGTATCCAATACTTGGAACTAGGCATAGATATGTACGGAATCTTTTTTCAGTGTCATATGGGGGAAGAGGCCCATCCAAGATTAATCTTGGGGCATATACTTTGTTTCACTCAATGGTAACTACTGATTAAAATTCCCAGATGTAGTGAAGTTTTATGTTAACTTGTAGGTTTTTATCCAATAGAGATGCAAATGATGTCCATATAGCAGAAAAGATAACATCTTAAGTTATGGTTTATTGCCTTATGGGTTATTAACTGGTATTACACCTAATCCAGCAATTTTATCCTAACATTACTTTATTAAATTGCCTATAAATATACCTAGCTTCTCAAGCCTTAATACTTTCTGGTTTCCTCTTTAATTAATAAGTCAAATAACATCTTTGAAATGTTCATTTCATATGTGCAAAGGAATCAGTTTACCTGTTTTGAAAATTATACTTTAACAGTGCTCAAAGTTGAGTGTGTTAGTTATGGTACAAAAGAAAGAAGAGCAAAGTAGATTAGCAAATACCTTTTTCTTCCCAAGGATGAACAAGTCTGGAATATATGTTCCCCAGGCTGGTACTATGCACATGTGACTGACGTCAGCACAAAAATTGACCTATGCCTTTTCCCCGCAAAGGGTTCATCCTTCCCCGGTGATCACTAACAGGGTGTGATGCTGTTGGGCTAATCTGGTAAAACCCTAAAACCCCCAGGAATTTCATCTGCCCCTTGGGATTTTTTTCCCTCTTGTTACAGGGCAGGAAAGTTTCAGTGTGCGTCAAAGAACTTTCTCTTTTTAACATTTTTAAATTTAAAAAAATTTTTTTTGTAGAGACAGAGTCTCACTATGTTGCCAAGGCTAGTCTTGAATCCCTGGCCTCAAGCGATCCTCCTGTCTCAGCCTCCCAAAGTGCTGAGATTATAGATGTGACCCACCTTACCCAAAGAGCTTTCTCATTAGCTTCCATGTCACTAGAAGTTTATTGAAATGGGTCAGAAAGGAAAGGAAAGACCAGGATTTGGAAACAATGCATCATTCCAAATCCATCCCAGGAACATTCTTGTGTTCCTGTCTTATTTATCGCAGGATTTTCGGCAAGGGACCCCAGAGACCATGAAGATAAAAACTCTGTGTTATTCAAAGGCCATAGAAAGAGGAAAGCCAAAAGGGATGGGGAGGGAATAAGACAAAGTCTGTGAGACCTGAACCACGGGTGGGACCTAGAAATGCTCAACGTTTCCCCGTCCCTCCCTGTCCCTCCCTCTCTGTGTCTCCTAGCTGGGCCACCTCTGGGCCAATGTCACATGAATGTGCTTTTGGCAAACTTCAGGTTCTTTCTCCTTTCCACCTCCTTCAGTAGGCGCTTGGGTAGTTGTCCCTGGGGCTAGGAACAGATAGACTCCCACACAAGGACAAATCCTTCTCCAGCTGCTGCCTGGTGGACAGAGCCTCTTACAGGCAAATGACTCAACCACCAAAAATGGGCTTTCCTGAAAAACCACCAAAGGAGTTGCTGATTAAAATTCACTTCTGCCTGTTCTTATCAGCCTTGTGTCCGCCTTTCAGTCAGTTTTATTAGATATCATTTTAGGAAGCACTTAATTGTTCCTTTTTGTGTGTATACATGACATTTTTAAAGAAAGTATATAAAATATGCGTGAGCTGGGCCTGGGGAACTCATTCTGAGTTCTTGGACTTCAGACTGATCAGAGCTGGCTGGTTTCCCCCAATCTCCTAGTGGCTGACGGGTTTTTTCCCTTGGTGCAGTGTAGATCTGAACAATCAGCCAGAAATGACGCTTGCATAGGGAAGTGGTATCTTGTACCTTGTGGGTGGTTCTCTTTTCTCCCTGCACTTGCTGGAAACCTCACCTGAAAATCCTCCCCTGGTTTCTTTTGAACGTACCTGTGGGTCACATGGTGACAGCCACCTCCTGAAGGTTTCAGAAGTCTCTGGCTAAGGTGTGTGGGGACCAGCATCCAAGTTCAGGGTTATGTCCATACACATGGGGGCTCTACTCTGAAGACTCAGGGTCAACCTGCACCTCTTCACCTGTCTGAATGGTGATCGCCCAGCTTGGAGAAAGAAAGCTCTCGGCGTGTGTGGCACACAGTTCCACCCTCCAGCCTCTAGGCTAGGGACAAGGCTTTGTTATGGCTTCACCTTGAGGAGGGTGGCCACTTCCAACAGTGGCCCATCTATCCGGACTTAGGAAAAAGGCGGTCAAGAGAAGACTTTCCTGTCTTCCCTCAAGAAGCACCACTGGTGCCTTCGCATTTTCAGGAGTAGAGATATGACCCAAGAAAGAAAAGAGAACCACCCACAAGGTGCAAGATACCACTTCCCTATCCAATTATTTTGTTTCTATTTTCTTTTAATGATAAATCCTTTTGCTATTGGGGATACCAACATTTGATCAACTCTGAGTCATTTATTCTCCAGCCCAGAAGAGATTCCAGTCCTCTGCTCTTTCTCCATGGGGCACCCTTTGCCTCAGTTTTAACTTTTTCGCTACTTACTAGTACATCTGAAGAAGGCAAGTGGTGGGGAGTCTTGTTTAGCCAGTTTGGGCAAATCACTTAAAAAGTAACAGAAGAATAGTTGGATATATTTACTGAAGTGACATGATTCCTGCCATTCCTATGTGCTACAGGAAATGAAGAGTGGAGTATCTGAAAAATAACCAGTGTGAGAGTAGCCTAGCCCAGAACCACAACATGGAATGGAGATCTCTAAGCCGTCCCCAGGAGTCACTGGAAGAAATCCTTTAGAAACAAATCATGGAGGATTTAGTTGCTTCATCAATTACTCAGAAAAAAATTTCCAAGGTAATTTTCCCAAATGATGTTTTAATAATGTGTTTGCGAGCCAAGAAACCTGGTCTTCAGGGAGATTTTAGAGGGCGAGGAGCTAGTCTAGGGATGGTTACCCGATATTATGCAACGGAGCACGACGTCTGACTTCTCAGGAACCTTCTGGGAAAGCAACGTAGACACAAAACACGGGGCACGCCTCTGCGGCCTTCCTGAGTCTGTCATCCTTTCATGCCACGCGAATCTGAAAAATAAAACCCCCCGACACTACCATTTATTCTGGGATTTCTCTGATCTTGTTACAAATTCCAGAAGCCACATGGTGCTGCTCTGTTGGCTCACTTGAACTCAAGCCAGTGAGCAGGGTGCAAGCCCTCAGGCAGCCTTTCTCAAGTGGTGTTTCTGGCATTTGGGCCGGATCCTGCCAAATGTCCCCTAGCAGCGGGGGGGGGGGGGGGGGGGGGGGGGGGGGGGGGGGGTCCCCACCAGTGAAGACCAATAGTCCTGCAGTCCTAGGCAGATCTCAGGGCAGCCAGAGCTCTGAGAGTAAAGAATCACCTACGGCTAGTGCGATCTCCTCTCATTCCTCTTTCTTTCTCTCCTTAAAGTTGTTTCATATTCACTAAGTAAAAGTGCCTAAGCATCTTTGCCTCCAAAAAAGAGAAGTTGATTGCATTCAAATGAATCTACAGGTGGAATATATTTTGAAACTGAGAAACTACTGCTCCTTCCAAACACCAGGCGGGTGCCCCAGGGCAAGGCAGCGTCTGGGCTCACATTTTTGAGCAGGCATGCGTTCACTGCCCCAGCAGGCATTAAACACTTGATTAGTCACTAGTTATGTTATTGCATTTAATCTCTTGAAACTACTTATAGGATAGTTATTAATGTCTCCTACATTTTACAGATGAGGAATCCGAGGCTCAGAGAGGTTTGACAGCTTGCTCAAGATCACACAGTTCAAGTGGCTGCCACCCTGGGACCCCCCCCTTCAGGGCAGTGCAGGCTGACACCCTTGGTGCAGAAGGCGCCACTGGAGCTGCCCAGTGCACAGCTCACACAGACACGAGGCAGCCCTGGAGACCCTTCCCTTTCCACACTACCCAACAGATACAAGCCGTGCCAGTGCCACTGGGCCCCAAGCTTGGAAATAGCATTTAGCTCTATCCAAACAGTAGTGTCCCACTTCCTGCTGTGATGAGCAGCTCTCCCGCACCACCCGGGGCTCAGAAAAAGGCAGGCACCACACTGCGGTGCAGTTAGCATGAACAGGGAGGGGCGGTTAGCATGAACAAGGAGGGGGAAGTTGGCATGAACAGGGAGGGGTGGTTAGCATGAACAGGGAGGGGGAGGTTAGCATGAACAGGGGAGGGGTGGTTAGCATGAACAGGGAGGGAGAGGTTGGCATGAACAGGGAGGGGCGGTTAGCATGAACAGGGGAGGGAGGTTAGCATGAACAGGGGAGGGGTGATTAGCATGAACAGGGGAGGGAGAGGTTGGCATGAACAGGGAGGGAGAGGTTGGCATGAACAGGGAGGGGGCGGTTAGCATGAACAGGGAGGGGGCGGTTAGCATGAACAGGGAGGGGGGTTAGCATGAACAGGGGAGGAGTAGCTAGCATGAACAGGGAGGGGGGGTAGCATGAAC
>VSMD01067910.1:0-43532 GCA_008750895.1 Mirza zaza
TACACTTTACTTTTGTTACTGAAAAATTCAATTATAGAAGGAGAGATCTCATACAACATTTTGATGCTGTGAGGATTTTAAAAAGTGGATAGTTATGAGGTTTTATGTTGAGAAATGGTGATATGAATAAGTCTGTCAATAACTCATCATTACCATTATCATATATCCAAATTATTTTGTGTGTGTTTTTGCTTATCTGACCCATTACTTGCCCCATTACTCTCCTCATTCTTGAGTAATAATTATTTGAGTTACTTACCCTTCAACATGCTGTGTTTATATATGCTTATTTCTCAGCATGGCGAAGTATTTTCTACCTAATTTAACAGGAAAACTCCTGCACAAGCTCCAAAGTTTAATTCAATTATCATTTCGTGTTAGAAACATTCTATGGCAACCTTATGTAAACTTAGATTCTAACTTCCTTAACAATACCTTTTATATATAGTCTGAGCCTTTTTTAAAAAACAATTTTGAGAGCTATTTTGGAAAGTTTCATTTGGAAAAACTCAAATAATTCAAACCTGCTTTTGAAAAAGTATGGTGGGTAAATTTTTAACAATTAAATTGACACTATCATTAGTCAATAGATTACACCACGTTTAACACACTGTACTGTTGTTATGACACTTGTTGTATTGTATCTTTTTATTTTAGTGTATTATGGGGGTACAAGTGTTAAGGTTACGTATATTGCCCATGCCTCCTCCCCCCTCGAGTCAGAGCTTCAAGCATGACCATCCCCCAAACGTTGCACACCTCACTCATTGTGTTTGTACATACCCATCCCCTCCTCCCCCTTCCCATCTGCCTGACACCCGATAAACGTTATTCCTATATGTCCACTGAGGTGTTGATCTGTTAATACTAATTTGCTGGTGGACTATGTTATTCTCGAAGATAGGACAACATTTTCTCATGTAAATATCAACAAAACCAAAAACCAAAGCTAGGATAGCATAAGTGTTCAGTTAAAAGGCAAGAATAGGCATGCCACTAAACAATATAATTATTTGAAATCACCCTACCTTCTCTGTAAAAGTAAAAGAAGAAATGAGGGGAGGAAGGAAAGAAGAAAGGAAGAGTAACTTGTAATCCAGAAATTCATAGAAAAAAGAGAAAATATGTGTGACTGTTTGCATGCTTGTGTTCATATGCATATGTACGTTTGTGTATGTCTGTGTATGAATTTCCATATTTGCAGACACAAAATATTCATACTGACTGATCATTGATCAAAATCAATTTGTAATTTGCCAGTTGTTCCATTTCTTTAAATGTAATTTTTATATTTTTTATAAATAGTATAATTTCATTTACCCCAAGCATTATGAATTATTTCATTTGATTTTACTTATTAAAAGCATTTTTGAATGAATTCATAATAAAACTCTTAGTTGATTTATTATTTATTAATTCTGGATTTTTAAATTTGTAAACATGAAGATTATAGCAAATCAGTATACCTGCCATAATTGTTCTCTAATGTCTACTACAATTGGTTAAACTATTGAGGATGTGTAAATGATATTAGAAAGAATTGTAATGTATTTCCTTTGAGTTTTACTTATATGTTTATATACTAAACACAAAAAAATAAATTTTACTTTTTTGACAGATGCATAAATGTGATTATTTGGATATTATCTACATAGAAAATCAATGAATGGCATTTTTTTGTTACCTATGTTTTCAGATCAAATACAAAAACATTTTAAACTTACTGTATGTACCCATAATTGATTGAGATTATTTGAAATGTTAAAATTACCTAGAGCCATATTTTAAAAGACTGTCTCATAAAATAATAGCTAAATAAAGTCATCACATTAAGAAGAATTTTTAAAATTTATTTTATTCCTTCAAGTTTGCATTTGAAATATTTACTTGAGATATATGATATGTATCTTTTTATCTGTGTACAAACACATTTGTTTCATAAAACTTATTTGTATGTGCTTATTGAAGATATCTACCTTCCTCTTTTTATTAAAATTACTAATCAAATATTTTAGTTGGCAAAATCATAAACCTTATGGGGCAACATTCTTACCCCTTAATTTTGTGACAGATGCCAGACCTATATACTAAAAATAGCATTGATGTTTTCTTGGAAAATCTGAGGAACTGAGGGCAATAATAAATCTCCCCATATGTGACTCTCTTTGCCATCCAATAGTATAGATTTTGAGATTTTTTTCCTTGTGTGGAATGTCCAATTTAGGATGGGAGGGGGATTCACAGAATAAACTTTTAATTTTTTTTAAGTTGCAAAATATAAGCATTTAAATTAAAACAAAGTTTATACCTCTATATTAAATAGGCTTTCTAATTAACCCTATGCTATGAGGAGAAATTTGTTATGTAAAGGTCCAGAAAATTTAAGGAAGTAGAATTGCTCTTGGTTGAAAGTTGGCAAAAAGACACTTGGTAGTGGAGATTTGCCCAGAAATTTGCTATAGGATTTTCAGCTAATAAAATGGAAAAAAATAAAAAAAAGAAAAGGAATATGATATCAGAACATTTATAATTCAACCATTTATAAACTTCTTTCCTTTCTCCTTTCTATGCTCTCTTATTCATGGACAAATGCCATATGCCATTAAGAAAATTGGCTTTTTAAACTGGACACTATCCAAAGTTCCAATGTGTAAAGATGGAAAATAAATAAATATTGGAGCCAGGATGTTACACATCTTATCTTTGGAGAGTTATTTATTCAAAGGTACCATATGTGATGGCTGTCTATGGTTAGCATGGTCAAGATCATTATTAGGCATCTTGAACCTCCAACACTAATTCCAGTGTCATGAATTCAGTTTAAAAGCAACTCTTCTGCAGTCAGGTTCTGGCAAAACTTCAAAGCTAACATTCAAAGTCGGAAAGCTTAAAACCGTGCAAGCTTATTTAGATTCCTTAAATGGTCTGGTTTAGGAGATTTCTGGGCATTTGAAGCTTTGTAAGCCATTGCAGAATGAAAAAAAGTTAATCTGTGCGGCTACATTTTCAATAACGTGACATTAGATTCATTTCAAAGGCTTTTCTTCTTGGGTATCAAGCCACAGTCAGGATTTCTCCAGGGTATAGAATACAGGCTCTTCCTTATTTATTTATTTATTTTTTAATGAAGGGATTGCTCCTCATGCTGAGGATTATATAGTCAGAGTCTGAAGATATCTGTGTTTTTTGTTATATCAAAAGAACAAAAATGAGCTGTTTTTTTTTTTAAATGCTTGAAACAATAGCAATAAAACTGCATTTTTAAAGCAGGAAACTCCTAAAAGTGTAAGTGAATTTTGGCATAAAACTAACATTTGTAACTGTAAGGGATGTATCAAAATGATATTTGAAATGAAAATGCCAAATATATATTCTCTCTCTCTTTCACATTCTCTCTTTCTCTCATTTAACGTCTTTAGCAAACATCAACTTCTCTAACTTAGAATGTATAAGGTGCATTTTTTTTTCTCATAGACTAAGCTTCTTTCCATGTAATTTTTACAGTGTGCAATTTTTCAATTATAGGCAATTTAAAGGTTATTAACAAAAAATAAAATGGGACCCCAAACATATAAGAAATGATAAATATTTTAGAAAAATTTTATTTCTATTTTTTTTAACAAGAGAAGAAAATCTTCCTTTTGAAATGTTTTATCAATCATTTTTTTACTCTGGGTATTTTCTTCTGTAAGATAGGGACAATTTTCCATCAAAATGTATAATTAATAGCTAATCAAATCTATATAGTGGCCTGATATTATGGTCAGCTACATTCCCTGTATTCAGGCACATCTGCGTACTTGAAATATCAGAATGGCAATTTTAAAACATTGATATATTTAGCCATATATCCTACCTTGAGTTTGTGTGTGTATGTGTGTGTGTGTGTGTGTGTGTGTGTGTGTTTTAAATACCAAACTATATCATATCTCACCAACTTATTTGTAAGTGTCTGGATGACAGCGACTTCATCTTAAAACACATCTACATTTCTTTGAGTACCTTTCATAATGTTTTTCATGAAATAAATGAATTTTAAGCCAGTTTAGGGTACACGGATATAACAAATAATGAATGAATCACTGCATTTTGACTATTACTTGGAAATTCACATTCTTGACCCCAAACACAAATTGAAAATGAAGTTCATCATGAATTTCTTTTAAAAATTCTGATTTTTATCCTCTGAAATAAAATATTTTATCTCTATATTATTTTCTATATTTTAAGTAATATCCTCAGCTGGCACATATGTAAATGTATATATGTATACACACATACATATATATATACATGAACACATACATATATATGCCATTTAGGAATACATATTCATTTCAATATTTAAAATTTGTAAAAATCAGAAACAATATTTCCAAAAATGTCATTAACTAAGAAATTTATATAAATTCATCATGATATAATTTCTGAGTGTGTGCGTGTATGTGTGTATGCATTTTAGGTAGTAGTAGTCCAGTAAGGCCACAAGAGGGAACACAGGAAAGGCTCAGGAAAACAAAGTTGATTAGACACACAGGTTCTAGAGATAAAGAATCACTGCAAGTGGTTAGGGGGCCACACAGGAGGAATATCAAAGGACTGTGCTCAACCAAGCAGGTGAGGAGCCAAAAGACAGCTAGTACTTATGGGCAGGTATCTTTCTTAGAGGTTAGGTAAAGCACACAGGAAAAAGTTCCAAGGAATTTCATTGGTTGATTTGAATGTGTCTAGGTCACCAACAGTGGAGAGAAGAGAGGGGAACTTGAGACAGAGGCCAGCCTTATCACACTGGTGCACCTGGTCATTTGAGCAGGTTGCTCACAAACCTATCTGGGAGGATGTTGAGACAGCAGGGAAAAAAAACAAGGAAAAAATATATGCAGTTTCAAAATTTTACAGTATAATAGACTATGAAGTCATTAAAGTGTTGGGGGATACTTTTAATGTCCTTTGTCCACTCAGCTACATCTCTGCCCCTTCCACCATCTCAGGGGAGAAACCAAAAGTTTATTTCTCATAATTTTTTTCCAGTATCGTTCCAGGTTAGACTCTGAAGGCAAAGGAGGAGAACTCTCATTTTCTAGAGGCAGTTGTACACGAGCATCCTGTAGGTTTGGAGGCCCCACCTGAGGTTCAAGTACTTCCGCACCTCAGCACGGAAGGTGTTTGGCAGCACGCAGTTGGCTCTAGACGTCCCCTTCAGAATTCCACCTCCTGATACTACAGTATGGCCGCAGTCACTGGGGGAAGCTTCTCTGCAGTCCCTATACTCACAGATTGACTTAAAGTGTCCTTCTTAATCTTGACTCTCCCAGTGCTTTGAGCAGCCTTAAGGCTGTTATTCCCTATGTTATATCTGTTTCTCCTCCAATTCCTTAGAGTGGCTTCTCTTTCTTTCATAGCACCCTTAATGTTTCATATAGCTACATCACACACTTATATTTGTGGATATGACAAGATAGTCACCATATATTATGTTTTTGTTTTTATTTTTGAGACAGAGTTGTGCTTTGTTGCCCAGGCTAGAGTGAGTGCCCTGGCATCAGCCTAGCTCACAGCAACCTCAATCTCCTGGGCTCAAGTGATCCTACTGCCTCAGCCTCCCAAGTAGCTGAGACTACAGGCATGCACCACCATGCCCAGCTAATTTTTTCTATATATATTAGTTGGCCAATTAATTTCTTTCTATTTATAGTAGAGACGTGGTCTTGCCCTTGCTCAGGCTGGTTTTGAACTCCAGACCTTGAGCTATCCGCCCACCTTGGCTTCCCAGAGTGCTAGGATTACAGGCGTGAGCCCCCGCGCCCAGCCCACGATATATTGTTAACTGGGAAAGTACAAGATATAGAATAGTATGCATAAAATGTTACTGATTTCTTTTTCTCTTCTTTTGTATTTTTAATTATAAGCATTAAAAACACTCAAAAGGATATGTGTAACACATTTGACTATATTGTTAACACTGGTTACATTTTTCTTCTTCTTTTCATTTTTCTAATTTTTGAATACTTGAATACTTATTCTATAAAAACACAGGAAAAAAAGGCATTCAAATCTACTGAGACATAGTTTAGTATAAATATACATAAAATTGTTTTAATTTAGAGAAATTAACAGGTGATTATGCTAAAGTAGAATATTCAGCCTGGATTAGCCTGGTAGTAATAGATGTTCACTGAGGCAAACCATTGTAGTATTGTCAATTGATTTGTGAATCCTGGACATAAACCTTTTCTCAGGTAAATTAATGATAGAAATAGATCATAAATCATATAGGGTGATTCATGAACACATGACGTATTTTTTTAATGTTAATACAAAAACAAATGTTATTGATGAATGGCTGTCCTGAACTGGTGATTTTCTTAGAAATTTTAAAAATATTTTGAATTCCTCTTGGTTGTTGTTTTACTTTACTTTACAAAGCTGAAAACAAGGATCATATGATTAATTTGTTTTGGAATATAAGCAAGAACATGGATAAAAGCTTTTTAAAATTCTTTACTTCTTTTTCCTTGCTTATAAAGTGTTAAAAGTCAATTTTAATTTTTCTATTAATTTTAAATAATAATCTCATATTCCCTGAGTCCTTTTTTAGTAAATCAGCCTTGAAACCAAAAATATCTGAAGAATATACAGTTTAAACAGGTGTCTAATTAAAAAACAAAACAACCTCCACCATAACATAGTCAGGTAAAAATCAAGTTAAGTTTTTATTTTCACTAAAACCCAATATGATATACCTCTGAAAATATTTCAAAAGTAAATTTATTACAAAAGCAAATTAAATCTGGACACAATGATATTGTATCATTTTTGGTAAAACATCATAAAAGCTTTTGACTAAGTCACTTAAATGAAAACAGATGTTTCACATCTAATGTTTATAATTTTTTTCTATTTTCCCCTTTTCCAGGAGGTTTTCAATACATCTTATTTTATACCTACTTTGCAGACTAATTTCATAAGAGTTTTCTCAAAATGCTAGACAACCTAAACAGAATGAAATGAACACTTCTTGTGCTCTAAAGCAAAACAGTGTCCAATGTATTCCGGAAGAGCAAAAAGGGCTATTGTAAGTGAGTTGCTATTTGCAAAACCTAGGAGATAAGAGAAGCTTTTTTGTGTTGTGGCTGGAGGGGACTGACATTTTAGCAAGAAAGTACTTTAAATATCAAAGGTGAGTGTAGGAGTTAGTTGAAAAGCAACACAAATGCTTTTGATGCCAGAAACATAGTTAAAATACTTGGATTTTCCTTCCTGTTTAGGAGAAACAGAACCCAAGTGGAAACCTAAAGTTGTCCATTAGTGGAAACAGATCTGAGCTAAGTTAGTGTGTGTGTGTGTGTGTGTGTGTGTGTGTGTGTGTGTGTGACATTTTGCTGATACTGCTGGATAAATGCTAAAACTAAAATTAATATAGAATTAAAATATAAGAACTAAAGCTAGTTAAAGCAGTTAAAATAAATGGAGTAGATAGCCTTGGGTATGTGAGACTTACTCAGTAAAGATAAATACAATCATCAGATGTCAAGGACCATCACTGTAAACAACTTTATTCTAATAACACTAAAAATGTACTAAAATGTAAATATTAAAAGAGAATATAGGGGAGAATCATGCCAACACATTTTAAGAAAGCTGTTATTACTGGCTTTAATGAAAGGATATGTAGGTGTTTTTAACGTTATCATTGGAACTGCCTACTTATGATTTAGCACAAAGCTCTGACACACCACAGAATCCATGTGGGAACTCTTGTTTTAATACCTTCACGCACCAGAAAATTCATAGGTGTAGGCAGAATCAAATGAATGCTCTCACCATTAGGTTAACATCACCAAAGCTAAGTGGTTTTATTTTACATAGTGCAAACTAGAACACTGCTCACACAACTGCTGACATGCAAACAGTTTACATAAGTTACTAACGCTAAATGTCTATTCAGATAGCAAGGGCAGTATCTCCATGTTTCAACTGTTTGACACAATGATGGATTATTTATTTACTGAACAGCACTGGTGGCCAGAAAATCTGATTTCCATGCATGAAATCCATGAAACCTCAGCCACTGAACAGTTTCTTTTACATGTGGCAAAGGTCATCTATCAAGGGATTTTCTCACGTTTTGTGTGATTGGTCATGCCTCATTTCCTTCAAGAAAATATGATTTCCCTAAAGTCTACGCATTTTTAAAAAGACTCACAAAAGGCCCAGAAAGTTATTTCCTCTCTGTTTGTGATAAGCACAGAATATAGAGGCTAACCTACAGGGAACGACAAGCAACTGTTTGTAGCTAGAAACCATATTTAATCCTATCATTAGGAAGCCTTAGCACCCACCAGGTATAAAAGAGCTGCAAAATTAGATACTTAACCTTGTGATTTAACCTTGCAGAGTTCAATCTGCATTCAAACTTTAATAAATATATTCCATAGACCTATTCTTTTGTATTAGAAGGCATTTGTTTCAGATAATGTATTTCAAACTTACAATCATTTGGTGAATGATTGTGTGAAGATTTGACTACCTTAAAAACAATAAAAATCATCATTTCCACTTTTGACCTGAAAAATCAATGAGAAAGAACAATAAGATATTATGCCTTTAGTCAAATTTCTTAGAACAATAAATATGAAACATGGTAAAAATCAAGAGCAATTTAAAGAGTACTGTTTGCCTGAGAAGAGACTATGACATAATTTTTGGAAATTAAAAAAGAAAAAAATAATCCTTACTATTCTAACTTAATTATGTTGTTAGGTTTCAGTCTGAAACTGTGGGGTTTTGGTGCCCTCATGGCTGAAGAATGACCAGACACACCACAGTTAGGCAAGCACGAAAATGAGGTTTATTGAGGAGAGAAAGACAGAATTATAGGGCAACAACAGGATATAGGTTTACAGAGCATGGTACGTAGGCCATGGATGACGACCAGACCCATTGCCACAGCAGCGCAGGCAAAAAGAAGGGCAAAGAGAGAAAAGAGAGCTTGGCTACATTCTGCATCCTATTTTATAGTGTCTGGATAGGGACCTCTCTTGTAGTTCAGAGGTCTCCATGGAACCACTTTGATTAGACACTTGGGAGTCACATGACATGGACCTTAACTACGCATGTGGGTTCTAGGTCACTTTTCAGAGTTTATGGTGCCCATGTGGCTTGGTCTGTGGGCTAGAGTCCTCTGCATTCTTTTGCAGCTGGCACTCCAAGCTCTCCTTGGCAGATTCGTAGAGTATTCCCTCCTTCCCCAGATATGTACAATTAAGGTTGGGCAGGACCAAAGTGGGGGCAACAGCACCCACTTTCATCCCTAGGAGACTCAGAATCCCTCACCATCTACCTAAAAATGTTTATAGAATATTCCTTGGGTCACAATTCAGTTATATCTTAGAGTAGTACAAATGTCCCATATTTCTCAATGCACATAAGTTCTGTCTAAAAACTTCCAAATATTGGATGGCTAATCAATGTAACTGTAAGCACATGCATGCTCCATCCCTGTGCAGGCTTGGATGCATGTATTCAATTCAGGCAGGCGATGCAGGAATGTGAGGAGTAATCTTTGGTTGTTAGTGTTACTATGACACATTATAAAGACAACAGCTATAGAGAGCTGACATAGGATATGGCAAACGATAATACTCTTGTCGATTACTGAGTAGTCTATATGATGCTATCACAAGTAGATTTTTTCTGAAGCTACTGAATATTTTGCTTCAGAGGCCCTGCTTGTATGGTCTCTTTTTAAGGCTTTGTATATAACTTTGAAAGAATAATTTTGAATTATTTGTCTTTAAGAAGGCATTCCCTGATTGTCTGACTTTACCAATTCCCACTATAGCTGGATACAATAAAAGTCTTTGCCATTTTCATCTCCCTATGTAGTTAGATTTAGAGAACAGCACATAAAAGGTTGAGAAAATCATACCATGCATAGCATGTTTCAGCTCTCTTACAGCAAACTTGTGTGTGTACAATACTGAGTTAAACTGAACTTACACAGAGGTCTTTTTAGGAATAAAAAGTATACTCATGAAGGACAACCATTACAATTAAAGTTGTGCTTCAAGAAAGTGAAACAAAAATAGCAATGCATTTCTTGAGAGAGTTACAAGCAAAAGGTAGGGAGTTCTATAAGCAGATCCACACACTGACATTGGGGTATATGCAAAATGTTTTAATACCCTCTTTCTCTTGCAGTTTTCACAACAAATACATTGTGATGTAGGAGAATCAAAACCTTATTTCTGCTCTTTAAGGGTCTCTGGCTGTGCCTGATAATTAATTTGGCATAAAAGAGATTAGCAGGAGAAAAGCATACAAATAAATGTATTTAATATAAGTTTTACATAACACAGAGTTCTTAAAAGGAAATGAAGACTCAAAGAAGTGGTAAAATTTAAATGCTTTTACATTAGGTTGAATAAAGAGAGACAACTGTAGAAAAGTACCTAAACTCTGTGAGGCAGCTACAGGAATATAAGAATTATTTTAACAGCTTGTTTGTACAGAATTCTCTTAGCTATGACTTCCTATCAAAAAATATTTATTTTCTCCTGCCACAGGAAGGGCATCTTTCACATGGGATTTTGTATCTCCTGTTTTCAAAAAGAAAGATGTAGATTTTCCTTCTTGCACCCACAGTTTTATAAATACCTTTAGCTCAAGTAATCTTTACACTAAAGTAGCTTATTTTGGGGTGGCATATTCTTACATTTTTAGCAGGATTTAGAAAAATGACCCCTAAATTCTTTATTTAATTTATGGATCTTTCTAGGTCATGACATTCTTTGATGTACCAAAATTAATAAAATGATACAAATACAATACACTTATATATACATATACACATGCATATTGTTTTTGGTTAAGTTAATATATATGTGCATGTATGTGTATGTGCATGTGTATTTGTGTATGTTTATATACAAACACCATTTAGCCTAGATGTCAACTGAAAGGAATTTAATTTCTATAGAAACACAGTTTTTCTACTACTAATTTTGAATAATTGACCTATATTGTGTGGATGGAAAGTAATTATTTGACTGAGGTGACATTAAATGCATATAACTTGGCTTAGTCAGAATATTAAAATCAATGATAGGGATATTAAGAGTTATTTTTGCTAATAATTTTTTTGAATGATTTATTCTGTAAATTATTTCTAACATCTCTCTTAAATAGTTTTTTCAAGTCTTTGTTTTCAATATTTTCAATTTTAATGTTAAACTTTTATCAAATGTGTTAATATCAAAGAAGAGAATACTGAAAAATTTGCTATGATTAGAATATTTCTTTAAACTATTTTAATATTATATTTATGTAAATATATATTCTCAATATTTTGTGAATTAGATTAATTTTGATAATAAATTATATTTCTACTTAATGCTTTAATATTTGTTGTCATGAGTATTTTAAATTATAAATAAGTGTTTGCCACTGAAAGTAAAATGCAGTTTCTGTATTTTGGATAACATTCCTTAATTATAAAAATATATCTTTCTTGGAATAAAAGTATAAAATATAAAAAAGTATTTAAAAAAGTATAAAAGTATAAAAATACATAAATCCTTATGGATTTCTTACTTCATAATTGTGTGGTATGTTTGAGATTATTTACTTATAATAAATCACATTTATTAATATATACAGATTTGGAAACAGATTATTTTATTATACAGTTAAATGTCATGATTTTATGATTTGTACTTTTAAGAGTTACAAAGACATTCATCAAAGAACTGGTTGGTATTTATTTTCTAATATAATTCTTGCTAAAAGTAGATTGACAATCTTTTTGGTGTTGTGTTTTCTTCAGCTACATTATGAATAAAAAATATTTCCTGTGAAACCATTCCTTTTTTGAATTTTGAAAATAACAAATAATCATGGCTTGTTATAAATTTTTGACAACAGCTTACTGTTGCGAACAATCCTGCTTCATTGCTACCCATTACCAGAGAATTGATTTTTATTATTTGAAATAGGTTGACTATATTTAATATATTTTATTGATTTAATTTTTATTTTGTAATTCATATATTCAATGCATTTGCAATAAAAAGCAATTTCTTATACTAAAGTAATGTCAGTCACTAGCCTCAACAATTAACTTTACATGAATGAGAGCAGTGCTTAGTAATTTGCTGAGTATTTGAGAACAATACTGGTAATTTTCCCCATTATTACTTAGAAGCATCAAGAAGGCCACAACCAGGGCTGCTCACAGTGACTCAAATGTAAAGACCTGACAGTGTATTTAATAGCTCCACACTGCAGCTCCTAGTGCCTTCTGCTCTGTATTCTCTGAATGCCTGAGGTGATAGAAAGTCACTGGATTACAGAGAAACTAAACTCTAAGAGAACATTTGTTGCTTTGATGTTACAAATTTCAAATGAGAATGCAATAAAAAAGTAGGCTGATGCACTTCCTAGGACAAAATATGGAAATGAAGAAATAAGGATCCCAATATTCCCTGGTATTCAAAAATTTTTCTCTGATGCAAATAAAAAGTCCAGTTCACAAGAGAGTAGTGGAATTCAATTTTCATAATAATTTCTGCCTTATTGAAAAAATGCAAAGGTCCCTTGATAAAAGAAATGCAAAAGTTTCTATCAAGTAAATGTAAAATATGCTAATGTAGTGATTGGAAAGTCAAGTGCATATGAAGGCTGACACTGGAGATTGCTTTGGTTTCTAACGTTACAGTTTGTGACAAAGATCAGAAATATTTGACACAATAATCAGTTACACTTTTGCTTCAAGTTCAGCAAAATGATCTGTCCCATTAACCAACGCTCATCCCTACTTTTATTTTTCTTTCTTTTCTCCACTCCTATGGAGAGTGTTTTCCAGTCATATGAATTCAATGTCACCCAGATACCCTTTGGTTAAACTGTATATTTTAATTTTAGATTTCTTTATACTTAATTTAAGTGATTATATGATGATACTTTCTTTTCCTCTTTCATTTTATTTATTTATTTTGGCTTGAAAGTAATAGATTAAAATTTGGGGCTTGAGTGAATAAATCTAAAAACTCAGCATTCAAAGACATGGTGTTATTGGTCCATTTCTATTAGATTATTAGATTTTCATGTGTTAAACTGAGTCGATGAAATGTTCATATTTAAATATAATGAATTCTACATTCTATAATGATTAGTATGTAAAGTATTTGAAATAGTGCAGTTTCATAATTATTCAAACCTAGTATTAAATGCTAGAAAACATTTAACATTATTATATAAATTAATAAAGGAAGAAATTGATTTGGTAAAGAGGTTTGGATAATAATTACATGCCTTTTTTTAATTTGGAGGACAAATGGCAGGTGATTATGGATGAATAAAATGACTACTTATTTCAAAATGTAGGGGAAATCTGTTATTCGAAACTCTTAAATAAGTTACAACACTAAGCAACAATTCTAGCTGTATGAGTTTCTATTTTAAGGAGCAAAGAAACATAAAGCTTCATCCTGAGAACTGGGAATAACATTAGTCAGAATATTTACATGTTTCAATATGCTGAGAGATGGTCACATAACCTCAGCATCTCATAAAGTCATGTTGGGTAACAAGGTAATCATTTACTTAAACCTCTTTTAAGAACCAGCTCATTGTCATAAACTCAGGATTTCATTCCCCTAGCTTTAGTGAATATTTAGCCACTACTCTACTTTTACCTATCCATTGCTTCCAAATAGATTTCCTCCACTCCAACCAGGCCAGGCCATTATTTTCTTTCACCAAAAATGCCTTTGATATTGCCCTTCTTTTAAATTATATACGGTGTTTTAAAGTTTCATTGAAGTCTTCTTTCCTCCAACACAGAAAGTAAGCTCTAGAAGAGAGTAGGTGGACATTATAAGTGTCTCACTACTGAATCCTTATGACCAGAATAGTGCTTGGAACATATGAATTGTTAATAAATGTTTAATTGATAACAATAAAGAAAAAATTATAATCAATAAGAAAGCTATGACAACCTTGATAATACGACAATTTAGTGAGAGTATACTATGTGCCAGATATTCCAAAGGTGGTATTTCATTTTTTCTTTAATCCTCACAACACTCCTAGGTAGAAATCACTGTTCCCATTTCACATGTGAAACTAAAGTTCTAGGATGAGTTTGACAACAATGTTGAAGGTATTATATATATGGTCATAACCCTGCCTCTTTTAAGCATTTGATTAGAAGTATCTAATGGTGATATTCTGCATATCTCTATTGCCACATCATGCCATAGATTATCGATGCTTTCTTCACTACTGAAAGTAGAATCATTAATGCTTTTAAATCTAATTAGATTAGAGAGCCTATGTCAGAAACCCCAGAACCAATTTAGAAAGCTGATTCTTAAGATTCTCTTCTTTAAGAACCACTCTTGGTACCAAAATCTGTATTAGTCAGCATTCTCCAAAGAAAAAGAAAAAACAGAATGTATGAATGGAGAGAGACACACACAGAAAGAGAGACAGAAACAGAGTGAGGCAGAGAGAGAGGGAGAGAATGAAAAAAAGAGAAAAGGATTTATTCTAAGGAATGGACTCACGCAAATGTGGAGGCTGGCAAGTTGGAAATCTATGGGGTAGGTTAGCAGGCGGGAGCCCCAGGGAAGAGTTGATGCTACTGCTCAACTCACAAGGCAGTCTGAAAGCATACTTTCCTCTTCTTTAGAGGCTTCTGTATTATTTCACCTAAAACCTTCAATTTATTATATGAGACCCAGCACATTATATAGTATAACCTGCTTTACTCAAAATCTACTGATCTAATGTTAATTTCACTTAACAAATACCTTCACAGCAATGTTTAGACTAGGGTTTGACCAAACATCTGAGTTCTGTGGCCTAGCAAAGCTGACACATAAAATTAAACACCACAGGCAGCAAAACTCAGTTGCTATGGACCTCCAGAAAAACATAATCATAATGTTTTCAGAACTATCTGCCTGAAGCGATGGGAGGCTGGGGCATTTTCTCCCTAGCCATTCCCTCACCCCGCTGGTTGAAGTTTATCTTTTGGGGCACTAGACTCCCTGTTCTTTCTGGCTGTATTTTCATGCTGTGATAAATGAGCTCCTGTGGCAATAGAGAAGTCCTTGCTTGGATAAAATTTATAAAGATACAGGTGAATCTGAGCTTGCATGGTACTGTCCACAGCAGCTGCAGCTGAAATTGGGGCAGGCAGAGAAGATGTGTCTGACAGAGTTCCAAATGCACATCTCCAGCCCTGCCAACATCTGCACCTGTAATTTTAATAGGCTAATAATCATCTCAGATATAACATACCCAGATTAAAAACACATTCTGTATTTTTCCCACCTGCTGGTTTTCTAGCATTTTCCTTATTAGCAAATGGCACCAATGCTAACCAAATTGCTCAGTCTATAAAAGTGGGAGTCATCCCAATTCTGTTCTTTCCGTTGCACTTGTGTGCTCCTTTTGCTTTACCATCAATATTTATCCTACACCTGGATTATTTTCCCCAATTCCACAGCTGGGATCCTTCTCCCAGTCTCTGTTAATTCTTGCTGAACAAACCACAATAGGTTGCAGAATGAGCATTTAAAGATTTAAGTCATATCTTGTCACTCCTATGACCAAAGAAGCCAGTGTCTTTCTATCACAATTATAATAAAACCCAAACTCTGTATATGATCTGACTCTTTCCTGGCCCCTGATCACTGTCTCCTACCTCTTCCCATTTCCTCATTTGTTTTATTCCAATCATCCTTCACTTTGATATAGTTCAGAATTCTCTTTCTCAGCAAGCCTCTCCAAGAACTTCTTATCTTTTCGTTTTTCTTTCCTCCAACTATCATACTTCATGCCTTACCCTGCATTATTTGGTCTCATACATTTGTCAATACCTGACACTATAGTATGCATTTATTTATCTGTTTTATTTCCCTCACTAAAATGTAAGCTTCATTAGGACAAAATTTTACCTTATTCTCATCTTTATTCCCTATGCCTAAAAATGAGATTAGCACACAAATGCATTAGATTTAGGTACATATGTACAATAATGAATAAGAGGAAAATTTCAACATTGTAGCCTGTTTATGTATGACAGAGTTATAATTAAAAGGGATTCATTCAAAAAACATCCTGGATATTTTTGCAAAAAAAAGTAAACAAAATAATTGAAGTATGTAGTGACTTTAGTAAATCACTTCTGAAGAAATATGCACAAAATTAAAATCTACTAATAATGCTACTCTTAATTTTTATAAACTTTTAACTTCTAATGTCTTTTCACTTAAATTTTATCACTTGATGGTTTAAACAATCCCATAAAGATAAAAGGTCACAATACTATTCAAATATGTAATATACATGTTTGTTTATGTTGGTTTTATAATTTAAAAAGCAAAGTTACAAGATTTCTTGACATATATATTTTCCTACATTTTAAGGTAAAAATATGTACACAATATTTATTATTTTAACAGTTTTTTTTTTTCTTAGCAGAATTACCTTTTATTCCTCACATGACATTTTTGCTTCCAAATGTTTGGCATTTTAGACTGCATGCATTTCTGCCTTAAATAATATGCGTTTAATGTATTTAGTTAAACAATAATAGCGAACATAAAAATCTGTGGCAAATTCTGTGCCAGACTTATTATATAAATGCATTCTGAAAGTAACTCATACTGAGATTAAACAAGTTAAAATCAAAAAGAATTTCTCTGACCAATTGAATATAAAATTATCAACTGAATTCATAGTTTATAATTTATCGTTCTCAAGGGGAAATCAATAGTATTTTGAATGCTTAATTTTGGAGCAAAATAAAAAAATGTGGATGGCTTTATATTTAACCTTGACATTTAAGGTATTAAAATAGCCATTATTATTATATTCATAATTGGTTCATGGTTTTTACACAATATTTGTTGAATGAATGAATGAAGGCGTTGGAAAGAAAAGATACTCAGTCTTTTGCTTTGTGAATCATCCCAGTGCCAACTCTCCCTTTCTTGCCAAGTTGATTTTTGGTGAAGTAACTTAAGAAGCTAGACAAGTATTCTAAAAATTGTTTCAAATGGCAAATTTTAGGCTTTCCTTTTAGAGTTTCATAAAATCATCAAATGCAATCTCACTATTACGATGTTGACCTAATGGCCTACTTTTGTCTGTTTTTTATATAAAGCCTTTTAATTATTCTTAATTATATAGATTTATATTCTCATTAAGGTTATGAAAAGATATTTTTTTCAAAAAGTCAGTTCTCCTTTCATGGTTAGTTTCTTTTTTTTTTTTTTTTAATTTTTATTTTTCCCTCTCTGTCTTCTAATTAATCAACATTTTCCTCCCACCCCAGGTAAATGTCTAAAGAAGATATCAATGAGACCAGATATTGCAAAAAGTCACATTTTCAGATGCCATGTCTCATTTCACACACATTCCAAGTGTGATTTCTGTTATCAATCCAGGTCTTTTTTGCCAAATTTGGTTTCAGTTTTCATTTGACCATTAAGTGTTTCGATACTAAGTTATTTTCCTCCGGGCACAATCATTTTCTCAAATTGAATTTCTTTCTACTTTTGTCAAACTAGAGAGTGAAACTGATAGTTTTGAACACCCCTAGATGCTATCTTCAGCTTCACGGTGTAGCATCATCACCATTCTACATCTGCACAACACCATCCTGCACAAATCTGCCGCTCCATATGTCGCCTCGTGCTAGGAGATTACAATGGCTTGAATTTGGATCTCAGTCAGAGATTCCCTGGAGACATTCCACAGGAAAAAAATACTGCTTAAGCCAACATTTAAATCTTTGCCTAGAGCTACCCCACTCCAAAGAGAAATATAATGAGGATGAAAGCACAAGCCCCCAAATTCAATTGCCACATTTTTTTTTTCTCTTTTGAGGAGTTTTTCCTGTTCTCCTTGTTGTGATTTCTTTTTGTTGGTACTGGCAGTTGGCAGATGGGTTTTATTTTTAAATTTCAGTGCTTTATTTTATGACAGTGTTGCCCATTACATCATATTCAATGCCATCTCTTATTCCTTTAAAATACAAATGCTTGGCACATCTTTAAGTTGTGTAAGAATTGGAGACAAGGAACCTACATAGTGAAAAGGAGAAAAGTATACATTTCTATCACACTAAAATTGAGGGAAACTGGAGCATAGAATGATTATTAAAGGGAATCTTTGAACCTAGCTATGCCTTTCTTTCAGTCACAACCAAAAGATAAACATTGCTCACAATATGTTGGCAATTAGTGAAATCTAGAAGGTGAGCTGTGGAAGAGACTCAACAATGCAGAGAACAAAGACATCTCAAAAAATAAGGCAGATGTATACCAGTGCCCACACTGCTCCCTTTCCAACACATGCACACTTGGCAGAAACGATGGGAGGGGGAAGGGCATTGATATTTAAAAGGTCATTTACTAATAAAAAAAGTATTCAATGATTTGCAAATATAAACAAAAAATCCATTATGTAGAAGTATGTTTTTATATGAGTATACTGATATATTAATATTTATTAATAATGGATATAATTTATTGTTCGGTTATATAACTTTCAATATTGTTCTTTAAAAAATCTAATTTAGTGGACTAGTTAGTTTAAAATTTTAGAAACGTATGTAAAAAATGTATCTTCTGGTAAATAAAGACCAGTTCCTTTGTGGATGAAAAGGATTATCAGATTCTCAGCTAGAATCCATTTGTGAATAAAGTAACCTTTCATTATGTCCTTCTGGTACTGAAAATTACTTCTTTTTTAAATTTATTTATCTGTCAACAGTACAAAATACCCTGTAATTCTGTCTCTCATCTTCATTTAGAGAACAGTCATCTGGCAATTTTGACATTTAGAACATATTTTGCAAGGAAAGAAAAGTCATTGGCCTCTAAGAAATAACGAAACCAGAATAAAATCTATACACGAAAGTGTATGTACTTTTTGCAAGTACTTTCACCTTTGCCTTTACCCACTCCTCCCCCAACTTTCTCTGTTTGAAGATACATTTTGCTCTTTTGGACTCAAAGTCAATGCTTCTCTGACTCACACAGGCAAAATGAGTTGTTTCCTCCTCTGCTTTGCCATTTCATTTCTATCGTAACTTTTATCTACATTATGTATTTCTTTTTAATTATACTAAACTATAAGTGTTAACGGGCAGAAACAAAAATGTATTTATATTTGCCACAACAATTATCTACTGCATAGAAAGAACTTAATAACAATTAACTAAGTAGTTAGTGCATAAAATGAATTGAAAAGTGTCAGGTTCACCCTTAGAGATTGTTGACCCTTGTTTAGAGTTCTATCATGTTAGATTTTATATAAACAAACAAGAAAAAATATATGAGGTATTTAGAGAAGAGCTAGGATTTGAGAAATGATTAATCAAAGATACAATGATAGCATTAAAACAAAATGACAATAGTCATTATTGTGAGACAGAAATTTCAAAGGCAAAAAGTGAATAAAAAATAAGTTACAGGCTGTTACAATAGAATATAATCACTGACATTCAAAACTGCTATCAAGAATCAGAGTCATCAAGAATATTAATGTAGTGCAGTAGGCAGAAAAGAGGAAAACAGATAGACATTTGACCATTTGATGCTATTATGTTTGTATATAACAATACGGTGAAACACTAAAAAAAAAATCATCCCTATGAACACCATGGTGTTTGGAATTTTTGAGTGAGAAATCTTACATAATAAATTGTGGTGTCAGAAAAGTAAATTTGTCTTGTCAATGTATGAATCACTTGGAAGAAAATTCTATATATTGCCAAGGACTATTTCTATAGGTAGACAAAAATCTTTTTTTCTAAACAAATGACAAAATAGTAAAAAAAAAAAAATACTATCCTAGAATTGCTGTGCATTGACTAAAAAAAAAAAAAAATGTTCTTGTGTTCTTGCTTAAAATATCTGGAAGACTTTGTTGTTTTTCCTCTCTACACCTTTGTAGACACCGAGTTATGGAGCACTTCAGACAATATAGGAAGAATGAGAAGGACATTTTGAGCCTGATATATTGAATAATGAGACACCTTGAAGTAACCAGTGACAACTAACTGAGCAGAACAGTTAGTTAACAAAGTAAAAGCAGACTGGTATTCTAAACCCAGGAGGGCTGTCGGGATTGATAGATGGCAGCAGTAGGTGATTTTTCTCTGTCCTCCAGTTGTCTGTCCTTTGGAGAAAAGCCAGAGTTGAAGATAGTGTTTGCAACACAATCTGGAGAGTATCGACATGCCAACCCCTTCCTTTATGTAGATGTGCTCCAGAAGAGAAACCCACTCATGACATATACACTGCCAAGGAACCAACGTCTGCAACTGAAAGAGCAGAGCAAAATTTCTTAGATTAAAAACAAAAAGTTTTGTGAGATTTTAAATAACATTTTATAATTTGTGTTATATTGATCCATAGTAGTTTCCTTAGTTCAAAGATCATTCTTATAATAACAAAATGAAAAGACAAAATTCCCTTTACCATTTGCCCTCATGACCTCTAGCTGCCATTTTCCTCAATCTCTAATTATTTTATAGTTAATAGAGAAGAAGAGTTCTTTCTAAAATTTTTGCTTGCGGCTCAGGGTCTGAACTCACACATCTGATTGTACTATTTAATCTGAAAAGTGGAAAAGCTTAATTACACTCTGCAAGCATTTTTAAAATTATTTTATTAAATTGGTGACTAACCAAAATCTATTTCTTTGAGGAAAAAGTAAAAGAAAATTGACTTGAATTTTGAGAAGTTTAGTGTATGTAAAATAAATACATTTTTAAATGGATCACTAAACATTGATTATTGCAGGTAGATTTGTGAAAGAACTGTATATTATGCTGTCTTTTTCAATGCATAATTAAAGTAAAATATATTAGAATAACATATATAAGTCACTTTTGCAAATAACTTTTGCCTGAAGGAAGGCTTTCAGATTTGTTTCTAAATTAATAATGGGACAGGCATCTTTATATGCCAACTTGGTGCATTATAAGTAGAACAGTGAGGTCAAAGTATACAGTAAATGAACACAAACTTGCAAAAAAACCTCCTATGCCTCATATAGCTAATCTTAATTAACACAATTATCTACAGTTACATTTTGACAAACACAATTTTCTCTAACAATAAGTATCTTCAATTTCACATGGCAACATACCCCACAATAAATCAGTAGAAGAAAACCTCAGGATGGTATAGAAAGCCCTTTGCTCCGTGGAGGAAAGTGACGGAGAGAGAAATGCAACATAATGGAATTGATAGGACATAAGATAAGGAAGGGAGGTTACTTAAATATAGCTGACATTCAATTTTCTCTAGCCTTCTCCCTTGTCTTTATAAATAAACTAACTGCTCCACATTCTCAAAAAACTCTTGCATCAACAATTCATTTGTCTCAAAATTTCTCCTCAACCACCTTTAAAGCTATCAACTCTTGGGCTCAACTAAAAATTTAACCTAAGTTAAACCAGAATTTTTATATTATACTAATTTGACTCCATTGATATATGGGTCAAAACAGGAGATTTAATGCAACTTGTATTAAAGATTACTTCAGTATTTATGTATTTTTTCCCTAGAAATGATTTTTCTTCTTGCAGAAAATGAGAAGGTAAAGAAAGTGGCAGTTTGTGCAATCCTCTTATCCTTTCCTCTCCTCTGTGCCCCACCCATTTCCCACTCCGCTGCTGGATATTCCTTTCTTAATAAAGCCCTCTACACTATAGTGTACCCCGTGGTACACTGTGCCTTTAACAGTTTATATTGTAATGTCCACATACCCCACCCTCCAAGTACCCTAAGAGCACCCTGAGAACAACATATATATTATAAACATTTGCATCCTGCAATCCTTATGGATTTCATAAAAAAGCTCTACTTCTTTTTTAATGACTAGCATTTCAAATGAATCAAAGTGATTAATATTTTATCTTTCCTAAATAACACAAATAATGGTTTTAAAATACCATTACTTGGAGACTATTAATAGAATTAATGGCAAGAATTGCATGTATCATATCAGAACATTTGAAAATATTTTTCCACAAGTATTAGATCAAATTTCTGCTACATCAAATTATTAATAGCTAGATATCAATCTCTTTCAACCTATCTATAGTTCTTGCATTTTCCTTAGTAATCAATCAATAAGAAGTAGTTGACTATTAACTGAGTGTCAGGATAGAGCAGAAGAACAGAGGTATACACTGTTCAACTTGATATTTGAAGTATATACATAAAATTTATCTAACAGCATGCAAAGGATTTCCAAGTTAATGCTACAAGGAAATTTTTTAAAAGATAAATTATATAATAATTAAACATTCTTTGCTAACATAGAATGAATGGAAATGAATGGAAAATCCTGAAAAAGTGGTATATAAATATGACGTCTCAAGTTTTATTCTAAAATAAACACAAGTAAAATTACTAAAAAAGCAACTATTCAAAGAACTGTAAAAGTACACTAGCTAAAATCTCATACTTAATAGTTTAGAATATGTATATTATATATAAAACATATTTATGGGTTATAGAGAGAGAGAGAGAGAGAAAGAGAATAAATTTCTCAACTTCCAGACTCCTCTTTACCATCCTGCATGGGCAGTATAACAAATTTGTGTCAACCAAATTTGTTTCGATCAAATAGCAGAGTACTTGAGTGGGTTCTGAGTAGTAGAGGTTACATGGTTTCTTCTCAATTCCACAGGAAAAGGATGATCATTAGCTTCCATATGAAACATGTCATTAATGCTAATAAAGGTTCACTTTAAACCATTACTAATTTGGTGAAGTTTTTTCATTTGAAATGTGAACACTATTATCAAGAATACAGCAAATTTTACAAAATCATGAACATGGATGGTCCATTACCTCAAGTTATCCAACAAGTAGGAGGACACTGATGTATCAATGTGAAGAAGAGAAACATCAGACATAGATGAATACTGTCTACATGCCCTTGGACGAATACATGGGCCTAAGGAAATGCCCATCTCAGTGGCAGAATTATTGCTTCAGGAGGTGAAAAGAATTTTTGTCAATCTCCTTTTGTTCAGACATGCACATCCCTTTTCTCCTCCTCTCCCATTCATGCACTCGTCTTAATACTATGACTTTACAGAGCACTCTTTCATTGTTACGGGCAGTGGTGACTGCACATAATTTAACCCAATTTGAAAAAAATAAATAATTGAATTCAAAGTTGGAATATCTGAATGTGATCTTGTAAGCACAGTTTTTTTTTCCTTTTGTTTTTGTGTTCCATGAATGAAAGTTTCCATGACTACAGTAAAAAGTAGATATTGAAATAGATATATCATATAGCCTCAAGCTCCTCAAACATCAGGGTATGAGGGCTTCTTTTAATACAGGGACAGCTCAGATCTACCCTCAAATTGTCCTTTCAGTCTGCAGAAAGTCCATGCTTTTCTCCCCCACCCCCTTTTTTTCCTCCCTCCTTTCCTCCCTTCTTTCCTTCCTCCCTTCCTTTCCCCCTCCCTCCTTCTCATACTTCCCTTCTCCCTTCCCCCCTCTCTCCCTCCCTCCCTTCCTTCCTTCCTTCCTTCTTTTCTTCCTTCCCTCCTTCTTTTGTTGCTGCTGTTATTGTTGTTCCACATGCATACCTCATCTACTATAGCTGAAAATCCCCAGAGAATTCTTGTTACTTCAGATGGATTGCTATCACTTCTTGTAGATGGCAGCCCTGGGCATCTTTTCTGACCTCCACATGGCAATTCTGTAGTCAACTAATAGGTCCCACTTAAAATAAGAAAACTATAGTAATTCTTTCCCTGCTATATACCTCTCTCTCACACACAAACACACAACTTTTTAAAGTATATCAAAATAAAAAATAATGCATTTTCAAATGTTTATTCAGCTTTTTTTAAAAAAAGTATTTTTAATTATTATGGGTACATAATAGTTGTATATCTTTATAGGGTACACATGATGTTTTGATACAGATATGCAATGTGAATTAATAAAATCAGGGTAATTGGGGTGTCACCTTAGGCATTTATCATCTCTTTGTGTTAGAAACATTCCAATTCCACTCTTTTCCTAACTTATTGTTGATTATAGTCACTTTGTTGTGCTATTGAATATTGTTCATTCTATCTATATTTTTGTACTCATTAATCATCCTCACTTTATCTCCCCACCCCCACTGCCTTACCCAACTTCTGGTAACTATCATTCTATTCTCTTTCTTCATCAGATCAATTATATTAAATACTTAGTTCCTAAATATGAGTGAGAACATGCAAGATTTGTCTTTCTGTGCTTGGCTTACCTCATTTAACATAATGTTCCCTAGTTCCATCCATGTTATTGCAAATAACATGATTTCATTCAAAAGCCATAGTTTATCATAATTTTGGTGCTAATTGCCTACATAATTTTAAAGCATGAACACACACACATTTGAATACACACATATTCACACATTGTATACCGAATGCTATGATTCCCTTCATTTTCCCCATAATTTGTAATTAAAATTATCAATGTGTTTAAACAAAGGAAAAATATTCACATGATTTTATTTGGTAAAGGGGAATTTATTTTGTTTGAATCAGTGCTTGAAAATCTAATTACATTGTTTAGGGACTCTGGATTCTACACTTAATCTCTTCAAATGAAAATTGATGAGGGTTTAATATCAAATAAAATATAGAAAACTTTTAAATTATTTTAGTTTTAGAAACTTCAAAAGTAGGTACTATTTCCAGTTAGAATTTAGTTTGGTACTATGTAGCTATGTGAGCAGTAATTGGCCCAAAAGTTATGGGATTCTATTGGGAAGATCAACTGATACATATTTTTGTAAAATATTAATATAACCCTGAATCTGGATATAATTCATTAATTCTGTAATGCAATACTACTTAAGTTTTCCTTTCTATTGAATGCTATTATTTGGTTTGTTTTCTTCTGTGTATTTGTAAATGTAAGATCTAAGAATTTATTTATTATAAACTTGTGTAAGCTTGTAAGATCTAAGAATTTATTTATTATAAACTTGTGCAAGCTTGTGTCAATTGGTATTTCTGGCAAAAATATATGAATATTTATGTATAATTGGTGATTAGAAATTTTCAAAATGAAATGGAATTTTAAATTAAATAACTTTGCAATGCAACTTGTTTGTAATCTTTATCATAACTGAGCAAGAATTTTTCCTCTTTCTCTGAATTGGCCTATGGGACATGACTCTGTCACACTGTCTATGGTTCAAAGAGGGTTTCTCTCTTACAGTATCTAAAGATTAAACTATTGACATTATTTATTAAAATCAAATGTGATTTCAGGCATGTATGAGGAATCATCATTAGTAACTATGCAATCATGCCCAGAAGCAAATAGAAGCAAGACTACTAGAATTATATTTAAATATAATAGCATTACATGTGGAAATTTAGTAAATGATAATTGAATTAGTGAAATGTGCCATTATTGACAAAAAATACATTGATCATTGAGCAGTAGACCAATAAATTCATTATTTTTTGTGTTTTTGTATTATTTACAAATATATATGATTTGGATAAAATTCATAATATATTAATATTTTAGCCATAAAAACCTGTGGAAAATCCATGTATTAATGAATGAGCATTACTCTTCTTATTTCTATAAATGTAACTTGTGAATTTTGTCAAGATTGTTCTACTTAGGAAACACAAATAATATGTCTTTCACCTTACCTTGCAAATAGTATCTAAACTGAATTGCTTTAAAATCTTTTAGTTTGTGGATTAAAAATATATTTAGACTGCCACTAATAGTCTCTCTGTTAGAAATAATCACAGGATGTTTCCTCACTGTTTTTTTTCAAATAGGTCAGCTCTGGCTTGCTACATAACAGCTGTGCAACCCTACATAGAGGAGCTGTGTCTGGCCAAGTTATGAAAGAAATGATATTGCAATCACCCCTGATACAGCATGTTTAAAAACAGCCTTAGGCTGTTCTCCCAATACATGCCGTTAACACTTGTATATGAGTATTACATGAGATATTGAAATTCTTCTGAAAGAAAAAAAAATCTGGAGAGTGTTATCCATTAAAATCCTATTATGGAAATTACACAAGTTATTTGTACCCAGGGCTGGCCCTAGGCAAAATCCTTAAGTTGATGCCTGCTCTGGGCCCAGTGCAAGGTTCTATTCTTAAGACCTGCCAAATCAATTATATGTAAGGTTCAAAATAAGTGCTTAAACTGGTTTCTCATCTAATAATCATGGTATTTTTATAAAAGACTCAAAAAGCAAAATAGTTGATAACTTTTTATGTATCTTAGCGAAAGTCATCACTACCCATTCAATTGCCTAAGACACGTTTGGACACTCTTGATACCTCCTCTCCACCATCATTTGCAATTGTTATCGAGTCCTATTGGTTCTCCATACTCCTTCTCTTCTTCACACTACTGATAGTACTATAGTTCATATGTTCATAATATCTCGTGGGACTATTGCAAAACCCAGCCACCCAACTCTGATTCTATCCCTCTTTCCTCTACTCCGATCTATATTCTACAGTTCCTCCACAGTTATGTCTTTAAGATACAAATATGGCCACTTTTTCTATTTCATTTTCATTCAGTAGCTTCTTACACCTTCACAAAATATCATTGATTATCAGGCCTTTTTCTCCCTACACAGACCACTCAGGTCTATAGAAACACGAGGGGTACCCACATACAAGGTGTTCTTTTATATGTCACATTGTTCCAGTTGTTTGTTGTTGTTTGTTTGTTTACTTGCTTGTTTTTTATGTTATTTCCTCTGATTGGACTCTTCTGTCATTTTCTTCATGTCAGTCTGAGCTGAAACAATTGAAATAAATTATACTCTGCAGTGACTGAGTACATATCTTTAGATCACTAGCAATTGTTTCTAACATATTGAATGAATGAATGAATGGATAGATGAATTGAAACTCAAAGAAAAGCATTTTGAATAGTGCACAGGTAGTAGGAACATTTCTAAACCCCATCTTGGACAAGTGCTGCAACACTACAGTGAGTGATGTTGCAATTAAGGCTAGTGCATTTTCCAAAGGGAAAAAAACTCGGCAAATTCGTGTAGGTCACATATTAACATGCTTCTAAATCACTAAATGGCCAAAAGGTGATTTTTCCTTCTCTTTTTATTATAGGTGTTTTGAATCTGTCTTCCATGGGATGGCTGAGCAGGACAGTAATTTTAAGTTTACTTGCTTTAAAGTTACATATGCTCTGGATGCACAATTCTTGGTACTCACTCAATGACACTTGTCCCCTTCCGGCAGACAGGGATATGGCAACACAGGAAAAGACTGACAGAAAAGAGAAGGCGAGATTTGTGATTAAGCATTCCATAAAATCAATTAGGAAGTCATGGAAATTGAATGCGAGATAGGTGTGTCTGTTAAAAATTACTAACCCAAATGGAAGCACAAAACCCTGAATATCTAACAAATAATTTAATCAAAGGTTTTTTGTTTGTTTGTTTGTTTATTCGTTATGTTCCATGACTCATTTCCTTCATTCTGATAAAGTAGTTACTTCTTTACGACAATCTTGATTGACAATTAAGATACAGGAATGCATTCCATATGGCATTTTCTTTCTGCCATGTTTGGCTTCTTATTAAGAAAATATTATGAAAATGTAGTATATGTATACCATGGAGTTCTACTCAGCTACAAAAAGCAATTCTGATCTAGCACTTCTTATATTACACTGGCTAGAGCTGGAGCCCATTCTACTAAGTGAAGTATCACAAGAATGGAGAAAAAAGCACCACATAGAATCACCATCAAATTGGTATTAACTGATCAACACTTGTGCACATATAGTAGTAATATTCATCAGTTTTCAGGCAGTTGGGAAGGGGGTGGAGGGGATAGGTATATACACACCTAATGGGTGTGGTGCACACTGTCTAGGGCATGGACAGGCTTGAAGCTCTGACACGGGTGGTGCAAAGGCAATATATGTAACCTAAACATTTGTACCCCTGTAATATGCTGAAATAAAAAAATTAAAAAACAAAAACATTATAAAAATAAAAGTCATGGCCAAACTCAAAATCATAAATAATTATGAAGCCAATTGCATAATTTTGAAACAAGAAAACTTAGAAGCACTAAAATTAATATGATCTCTACTGCTATGAGGTGGATTCAATTATTCTTCCATTTGGCTACATTTTGTTCTACATGCATTTGGACAGTTATCTTACAATGTCAATACGATAAGTCCTTATATGCCCCTCTCTTTGTTTTGCGGACTCTGTGAGAAAGGAAGTAATAACTCATCTATGTTTCTATCCTAAACTCTGCCTAGCATAAAGTAGAGAAAATTACTGTCATGCAAGACTTGTGAAGAAATCCTATAAAGGGAAAGTTGGGGAAAAGCAGACACTTAAAAAGACACTACTTTCAGAAGACCTCTAGTGCTTTTATTCTGGTCTTACTCTACCTTTGCTTCTGCTAATGTCTTTCCAATATATCCTTAACAAACCACATTATTTTTACAATTGTTAAAAAGGCACAATATTTGAAGAAAGAACTCCAAAGGATCAACTGCATCATCTACTCTATTTTCCCTGTCTTCAGGTGCTTCTTTGGATAAGCACATATTAAGTAAGTATTAGCTTAGTTAAACAACCCTCCTGTTTATGTAGATTGCTACCAATACAAATGTTGGATGGAGAATTATTCTTTTGTTTGGCTAAATCCCAATGTATCAGTTATCTGCCTCTGAACAAGAACAGCTAAACCTTGCTTGAGGAAAGCCATGCATTTCCCTGGTAAATTCACTTTCTACTTTCCTAGGCAACTAAATGATTTCACAACGTTTCACTCTCTTCGAACTTTCCACATTAATTCATTCTTTCACCCAAACACCTGTCTTGATATGCTCAGCTCATGTCATTAAATCATGTCATCAAAAAAACTAGAAGTAATTGATCCAATTTTCTCATTTTCCCAAGATTACATCTGTAAATTCTGTACTATCTATACCTGTGTTTTTTGTCATTCTAACTATTCCAATGAAAGAAGTTTCTTTTCTTGCAGCAAAGTTTAGTTTCTTAATTTGTGCTCTGGATTTCATCCTCTATAATCTCTGGATTTTTTTTTTCTACAATAACAACTTCTCCCACTCCATTGAAACACTTCCACCATTGCTGATATAAAAACAACAAAAATATTTAAATACATAAAGGTCTTAAACTAACACGAAGAATCTCTGCTTCCCTCTTAAAAAGTGTCAAAGTAAGGCCCGGGCACGGTGGCTCGCGCCTGTAATCCTAGCACTCTGGGAGGCTGAGGCAGGTGGATTGCTCCAGGTCAGGAGTTTGAAACCAGCAAGAGCAAGACCCCGTCTCTACTATAAAGAGAAAGAAATTAATTGGCCAACTAATATATAGAGAAAAAATTAGCCAGGCATGGTGGCACATGCCTGTAGTCCCAGCTACTCGGGAGGCTGAGACAGCAGGATTGCTTGAGCCCAGGAGTTTGAGGTTGCTGTGAGCTAGGCTGATGCCACGGCTCTCACTCTAGCCTGGGCAACAAAGCGAGACTGTCTCAAAAACAAAAACAAACAAAAAAACCCCCCAAAAAACAAATAAACAAATAAAAAAAAAGTGGTAAAGTTAAAATTCATGTCTCCATTTTCTCATTTCTCATTTGCTTTTATCCATTCCTGTTTTCCATTCTTAGATCCAATAAACTGTGATATTTATTGTCTCATCATACTAGAATACAAGCTATGTAAAGTAATGACCTATGTTTATCTTGGTTACGATATCAACTTCAAGGTGTAGAGAAGTGGCAGGCACATAGTAAATACTTAACAATATTTTTCTATTGAATGCATGAGTTAATGCATACACTGAGAGTGTTTTAAGCAAAAATTAAGCAATCATTCTCTTTTACACTCTGTTAAATAATTTTAATATGTGATATAAAACTAATACATGCTCTTAAAGAAAATTTGGAAAATACTGAAAAGTATGAAGGGGATTTTTTTAAAAATAAAAATTCTCCTACATTAAGATTACTATGGCTAATATTTCAGGATTTCATTACATTATTTTTCTATACATTTGCCCCATACATTTTAATACCTTGCTATTATCATTTCACATTATAACCTAAACATTTCTTCTTCCTAGAAATGAGGGATGGACATAATTTAAATGATTACATTATAATTCATTTATTTATGTATTATAATTCAATATTTCCTTATAGCTAGACATTTAATTACGTCCAGTATTTTACCATTTATTGTAATGGATATATTCTTCATGTTTTGGTTACGTTCTTAGTACAGACACCAGGAAGTAGAATAACTGGGTAAAAAGACAGAAATGAAAATATCTTGAAGCATATTACTAAACTGCTTTCACAATGTTTACAGATGTTTCCATTCTTACCATCCCTCCATGATAGCGTCATGTTTAAAACTCTCAAATGGCTAGACAAAGTGGCTCACACCTGTAATCCAAACACTTTGGGATGCCAAAGCAGGAAGATGGCTTGATGTCAGGGGTGCAGGCCACCCTGGGTAACATGATGAGACCTCATGCCTACCAAAAAAATTTCTTAAAAAATTAGCTGAGCATGGTGCACATGCCTGTAGTCTCAGCTAATCTAGAAGCTGAGGCGAGAGGATTGCTTGAGCCTAGGATATCAAGGCTGCAGTGAGCTATGATGGTGCCACTGCACTGTAGGCTGTATGACCACAAAAACAAAACAAAACAAAACCTCTCAAAAGCTTTGGGTATTCTCATTTCTATAAACACTAATTTGATGGTGAAATTAATATTTCATAATATTTCAATCTTTCAACAGTTACTTCTAAAACTTTGATAGTTTCAATATAGTCACTTGGTGCTTTTACTTTCCTTTTGGGCTAATTGTCATTCATTGTCTTTTTATTCATCAAGTTTTTAACTTTTTTGTAAGTTTGAAAGATGTCTTCAAATGAAAGGGTATCAAACTTTATCATATTTTTTTTTTACTATTTTCCAGTTTGTTATTTACATTTACATATATTGGCACACTGGTTATTTTATACTTAATGTACACAATCAATTTTTTACTTATCATTTCTAAAATGACTGTGAAGTTTAAAAGTACTAATGCATTCAGAAATTTAATAAGTTCATTTCTATTCTAGCTTTAAAAATTTGTTTAATTGCTTTATATTTAAATTTTCAGTAAACTGTAATTTCAACTGAGCTATTTAGGCATTAGGAATATAGCAATTTCATCAAACTAATGTGTGCAAACATGCAATTATGGTTTCTTGACCCCAAGGGTTTTTAGAGAATTAATTTGCTTATTCAAAAATGACTTTTTAATTCAAAATTTTCTCTGCTTGTAAAATATAAGTGGGGGGGGGTGCACTACAAAATAAAAGGCAATCTTCCAGGCAATGAAAGGAGATCATATTTTTGGAAAAGGAGCCACCTGTAGACAGTCTAACACAGCATGAGAGTCTTGCTCTGGACTCTGCTTCCATAGTTCTCCAAAATTTTAGAATTTGTTCTCTGTCTTTATTTTTGAATACACAGATTTTCTCAAAGCCCTGTTCAAGTAACACAAAATTATTTTTACTTATAGAAGTAAGGTAAGCAGAGGACAAAGGAATAGCAGAGGCAAAGTAGAAGCTGTTTGTGTGCCTAAATATTTATAAAAGACCCGACCCAACAATAGGGTTATTATAGCCAAGTAGTTAACAGAGTGTACAGATTTATGTATGCTTTAATTGTTGATAACCTTTTTTATGAAAATTCATATACTTATTTGATAAGGAATCCACTATTAAGGTGACAGAGAAAGTAAGATTCAAAAGTATTTGAAATCAACGTACTGTCTGTAATTCAAAATGAAATGAACGATAGTGAATTTGAATAAGTGAGCCAGAAAATGTGACTATTCCATTTCCTCATTATTGCAACCCAGTGGACAGAAGAATCTATGCTTCCTTTGATGCAATGAGAGAATTTTAAATTTCCTATCATTTCAGGAAGTGAATTCCAGCAACAGAATCTTTCTCTTAGTAGGCCAATCATGTCTGATTTTGCCATTGTCCTCATTGCATACACCTGCTATGGAAATTTAATATACTAAACAACGTGCATCCTTTTTCCTGTTGCTTCCTGTTTGTTCTCATACATTTGCATTTAACTCAGAAGGCTGTCAAATGATATGCAATGATTTAGGTTCAGTGTTGTTTAATCATATCTAGAGACGATTAATAGAAAATTTTAATCATCCATTTTCCTAGTTTGACCTACTTTCCTATTAAGTCAGTGTTTTGTCTTGCATTTCATTTTTACTAAGTATGTTATATATGGTTAACTTTCTATTTTAAAGGATGGAATATTCTTTAGAAATATGTTAATATGGCAGCAATATGGATGTAGTTATGAGAGTTTTGCATTCATTCTCATTCTTTCTTTGGACAGCATTGTTTGTAACAGTCCCTTTCACCTTAAAAGGCAGAATACTTTTTCTTCACATATATTTCTTTTTCCTGCTCATTTCCAGAATTCTCAATCCTAAATTGAAATTTTTAATATTTACCTAAAGAAGTTACCCTTGAAGTTCTCTGTAAACATAAAATTTCCCTGAAAGTGAAAAGAATAGAAGAAAAACAGTGTTTTCAAACTCATGGAACTTATTGTTTGCTGTTTTTATCTTCTGATATGATACCATTTCTTCTACTAAAAAATAGTTTCTTTTATAGTGATTATTTTGAAGTTTAATCAAATTAAGCAGTTGTTTTAAAATCCATATTTTTCAAAACTAGTACTCATTCAAAACAGCATAATTTTCAATCCATTGTCATTTTTGAAAAAGAGCATGATAAAGAGCATGTTCAAACAGTATTAAATTGTTGGTCTTTATGGTGCAAATGTTACCTGGACAGTGAGGGATGCTGGGTCTCCTAGGGACAAAAGTGGATGCTATTGCCCCCATTTTGGTCCTGCCCAACCCTAATTCGCCAAACCTGGGGGAGGAGGGAATACCCTATGAACCTGCCAATCAGAACTTGGGGTACCAGATGCAAAAAAATGCAGAGGACTCTCTAGCCTACAGACCAAGCAGCATGGGAAAGTGACCTAGAACCCACATGTGTAGTTAAGGCTTAGGTCATGTGACTCCCAACTGTCCAATCAGAATGGTGGCATGGTGACCTCTGAACCATGAGGGCTATCCCTATCTGGGCACTCTAAATAAAAGCAGACATAGCTAATCTCTCTCTCTGCCCTTCCTTTTGCCTGCCCTGCTGTGACAATGGTTCTGGTCATCATCCACGGTATATGTACCATGCTCTGTAACCTAATCTTGCTCTTGCCTATAATCCTGTCTTTCTCTCCTCAATAAACCTCATTTTCATGATTGCCTAACTTTGGCGTGTCTGATCATTCTTCTGCCATGAGCACACCAAGAACTGACATTTCAGACTGAAACCTGAAGCAAAGATCATAAAAACAGCAGTTCAGAAAAAAATAAAAATGAAAATTCATAAACGATAGTCAAGTGCACTAGGAAAAAAGTCACCTTATAAAATAATATATCTGTTTCTACTATGTTGCCAAATATTTAAGATGGGCATGGGGAAAAGGAAAAAAACTCAAAACCCCTGTCCCTCTCCTATTTTTTGCCCCTTGGCTCTGTGCTAAGGCTCTCCTTTTCCCCTTGGCCAGGTCATTTGCAATTCTGCCTTCACCCTCACTTCCTGTTCCCATTGAGCCCAGAGATCACCCAGAAGTGAAAATGTGGGGTCTTCTGGAGTCTTTTCTGAGTAAGCAGTCTGTCCCGGGCATGCATGTAACTTGCTAGCCCCCCTCCCCCCCAGTTAACACTGGAGCTTTTTAATGGCCTAATTTCCTGAAGAAACTCTCTCCCCTGCTTTTCCTCACAGGCTTTTAGTGCTCTTTCATTTGTCTTGAAAACGTTAATCTTTTGACTCAAGATGCTGTGGGTTACTCATTCACTTTACAATGACTTTGAGGAATGCCTGTAGCTTTTTCACCTTAAGTAGGTTTCTAGTTAGGCAAAACAAAGACAAGACTTTACATCAGCTTAGGCCCCAGACAGGTTAGAAGAGACAAACATAATTCTTTGTACTTAATGTCTGCTGTGCTAGCTCCAGCCCCAGAGACCAAGGTCTCATGCTGGGAACTTGGCCTACCCTCTTCAGAAGAGATGCAGTGCTGGGAAGAAGGTGGGACAATGGCAAATAAAACATCACAAAGCTTTCCCACTGTTTTTAAGTTGCCTTGCCCTTGATTTAGCATTTGCTTGGTTGCTGAAAACCTTTGATTGTTTTCAAGAGCTTTGACAAAGTTTGTTCTGACAGTTTTCACTTGATTTTTAAAAGTTCCTATCATCAACCAAACTGAAATGAAATCAGGCAAGAAGCTGCAAGATATTGGCTTTTATTCCAGGTCTTAGGAATTGCAATTCAGGAGACATATACTCAATATGAAATTGAATAGTGTTCCAAAGAGAGAAAGGAGAGAGAAGGGTTTTAAAGGAGAAAGGAAGAAGAACATTACATAAGTGATTTGTCAAAAATCATGATTGACTAGGGCATAGTTCCATACATGAGTCCATACACGATTGGCTGGACAGGCAAGGGCAGCAGTTGGCTAAATTCAGTGATGCCCCAGGATGCTGTGTTCTCTCTAGTTTGGCCCAGTTCGATATATTCACAGCAAGTTCTAGGTACAGCTACCTGAATACCTGCAGAAGTCTTTCAACAGAATGGCTTCTAGCTCCATTTTAGATGTTTTTGAACCAGAGTGTTGCCACTTTTGAGATAGTTTTATACTGTAGAGGGAAAGGTGTTTGGAGCCGCCTACACCTTCATTTTCACTGACATGTCTTCCCACTTCTTTGTATTTCTAGTACATTTTAAATTATATGTTGAAAATTGTGGACAATCCATTATGCTGGGCTTTGTGCTGGCAGATGATTATATCAGGGAAAAATTCTCTTGAACTTGTCAGGTTTTATTTTGCTTTTGTTTTGTTTGGAGGTTTTTTTTCTTTTTCCTTTTTCTTTCTTTTTGTTTTCTCCTTTGTGATGAGTTTATTTTTGATTTTATCTCTAATTTTAGGTCATTCCTAAAGTACAGCCTCTCAGGAGTCTCAGCTGAATGTCCGCCATTCTCAGTGGGCACTCTCCACTACCACCCCTGCATAATCTTTGGAGTCTCTGTCTAGCTATTTGTGCCCCAGCAATCCTTTCTTATGAGACTTGACAGTGTCTTGCTCTACACATTCTGAGCCCTGTTTTTGACCAATGACTTAGGGAGATTTCCTACATAGGCTTTCTGAGGTTATTTTCACTCACCTACAAAGTCTACCCCCAGTTCAATATCCTTCCTGAAAATTCCATCCAAATTCTAATAAATTTACAGCATAGAAAATTACAGTAGTCCCAGGCTCTTACCTCTCTCTCTTCAACTCAGCAGAGACTGCTGTCTATTGAGGCACCACCTCCCTGCATGGTGCCTGCATTGGAATCCTGTGGTACTCACTTCCTGTGTTGACTTTCCCTCCAGTATCCAAACTTGTCCCGTTAATCAAGGCGTGGGACCAGATGCTTTAAGTATCTTGTCTATTCTTATAATCAGACATGAATTACTCTGTTTTAACTGGAAATACAAGTAAAAAAAAAAACAGAATTTACTCTTTTTTTTTTCTTTTATTTCATCATATTATGGAAGTACAAATATCGTTAGGGTTATAAATATTGCCCCTCCCCCTCCCTCCCCCCGATATGTCCAATCCCCTGGTGGTGTGCATTACACACGTTATGGAAGCATACACCCCTTTCCTCCTCCCCACACCTGCCTGCCCACCACCTGTTAAAAAGTTGTTTTTTGTTTTTGTTTTTTAGCAATTTGGTTACATTGTATATCTTTGCCTCTCCCTAAGAAGGGTTAGAGTTATGCCCTTCCCCTCCAAAATGCTCATCCCATCCCTAAGGTGGGTCCCCCCCACACACACACCGAATCTCTGGTGAGCATTGCCACCATTTGAAAACCAAAGTTTAAATCAGTCAGTACCAATTTGATGGCGAGTAGATGTGGAGCCCATTTTCGATGCCTTGTGTCGCCTCACTTTGGATAACGGGCTTAAACTTAATCCAGAATAGCATAAATGGTGCTGGCTCACTGTCATTTCTTAGGATTGAGTAATATTCCATTGTGAGCATATACCACATTTTAATTATCCACTCATGAATTGATGGGCACTTGGGTTGTTTCCATGACCGTGCAATAGTGAATTGTGCTGCTATAAACATTCAGGTGCAGATGTCTTTATAATAGAATGTCTTATGCTCTTTTGGTTAGATGCCTAACAATGCTATTGCAGGGTCGAATGGTATTTCTATTTCTAGCTGTTTGAGGTATCTCCAAATTGTTTCCCACAAAGGTTGCACTAATTTGCAGTCCCACCAGCAGTGTAGGAGTGTTCCTGTCTCTCCACATCCTCGCCAGCATTTGTTGTTTTGGGATTTCTTGATATAGGCCATTCTTACTGGGGTTAGGTGGTATCTCATTGTGGTTTTGATTTGCATTTCTCTAATAATTAGAGAAGTTGAGCATTTCTTTATATGTTTGCATGCCATTATTCTGTCTTCTTTGGAGAAGTTTCTTTTCATTTCCGTCGCCCATTTCTTGATGGGATTGTTTGATTTTTTCTTGTTAATTTTTTTAAGTTCTAGATATATTCTTCTTATTAGGCCATTATCAGAGGTGTAGAGAGCAAATATTTTCTCCCACTCTGTGGGTTGTCTATTTGCTCTACTGATGGTTTTCTTGGCTGTGCAGAAACTTTTTAATTTGGTCAGATCCCATTTGTTTATTTTTGATGCTGCAGTGATTGCCTTGGGGGTCTTCCTCAAAAATTCTTTGCCTAGGCCAATGTCTGATAGAGTTTTCCCAACATCTTCTAACACTAAAAAAAGAAATTGCAGAAGATTTAAACAGATGGAAAAATCTACCTTGTTCATGGATTGGTAGAATCAATATAGTTAAAATGTCAATATTACCTAAAGTGATCTACAGAATCAATGCAATCCCCATCAAAATACCATCAGCATTCTTTACAGATCTAGAAAAAATAATTCTTCACTTTGTATGGAACCAGAAAAAACCTCATATAGCCAAAACAATTTTAAATAAAAAGAATAAACTGGGAGGCATCAGTCTTCCTGACTTCAAGCTATACTATAAAGCAATAATAATTAAATCAGCCTGGCATTGGCACAAGAACAGAAGCATAGATATCTGGAATAGATCTGAGATATCAGAGATGAAACTATCAGTATATGGCAATCTAATCTTTGATAAAGCTGACAAAAATATACATTGGGGAAAAGAATCTCTCTTCAATAAATGGTGCTGGGAAAACTGGCTAGCTAGATGCATAAGAGCAAATCAGGATCCCTACCTCTCACCTCTCACAAAAATTCACTCAAGATGGATAACAGACTTAAACCTAAGACATGAAACCTTAAGAATTTACTCTTAAAATCTTTATGACTTTAAACATAGTTACCTTCTGGAAAATTATTTGCAGGAAGTAATCAGAAATTTTCCTGATGATATCTACTTCAGTTTGTTTACCAGAGTCATTAATGTTTTAAAATAATTTAAAATAATCCAAATTACATTAATTATATCTCTATCTCTGTGTCATTGGCCAAAAAAATGATGGCAAAAATCATTATTCCTTTGATTAACTACTTCTATACAGTCACTTTAACTTACTAGTATAAATTTATTAATAGTATGGAAAATATCCACATTATATTGTTAAAATATAGATTACAAAATAAGATATGCAGTATGATCTAATGTTAAAATGTTTGTATTTATACATGCATAAAATTTGCTCATAAATACCCTCTTTATGTCATAAAAGATGTATGTAATTTCATAGTATAGTCCGTGACACAGAGGAGACAGTTTTTATGGCAGGGAAAAAGAAATGAGGAAAGGGGAATTGTTGAACTCTTTTACACTAAAATTACATACTTTAAAAATATTCATGAAAAAGAAGAGAATGATTAAAATTATTTCCTATTTGTGTATAGTTAGAAAAACAAGGAAAAAATAAGCAAGGTCCAATCCATTGCATTCTCCAAATTTTAGAACACTGTAAACTTCATACATATAACGTTAATCAAGTTGGAGAGGGCAGGACTATAGATTTTATTAAAGATAGCACAACTGTTTACATAAACGTTTTATCATACATATCAATACAATGCCCCAACATGATTTTTTTTATCATAAGTAGTCATTAGTTTATTTGCATTTTTTGGCCTTTAACTACATTTCTACTTTTTATAACATAAATATGTTCCTTTTGTTAAAATGTAATTAATATTTTAAAATATTGAAAGTATCCACTGTATGTTCATGATTCCTGTAGTAATCAGTAGGTAGATTATAAAAATGTGTTATTTTATAATAGTGATGTAACAGCATTGATTGTCTCATGCTGTGATGACATTTTTATTCTTAAAAGATAACCATGTTCATCTAAATTATTTTTAGAAAAATATAAATTACTATAAAAAGTAGGTTAAGTTTAAACAGTATTTTGCCTCTAAAAACACATCTATTAAACACATCTGTTTGTCTGTCTAGCTGGCTAGCTAGAATTTAATTTCCTGGACTGTAGTACTGAAGGATGAATATTAATCAATAAGGACAGAGAGAGTCTGAAAAGAAGTTAAAGTGATGCCCCTCACAGGCCTGCCACCATGTCTCTATACATGCAATACTCAGTATATTTCTTAATAGCTGCAATGGCATTGCACCTGCAACTCATCACTGACTTAATTATCTTTCTGCTCTTATCTAGCCAGGCCAGGAATAGCATAATAAAAGAAATGACAGTCTTTGTTGTTTCTGTTATTTAGGCACATTTCCTGGATGGCAATTGCTCCTGAAGGAAAGACATCATATTGAATTATTGGTACCAGAAACAAGAGTACTGTTTTCTCCTTTCACATAAAGGCTCTGAGCAAAACTTCCCATCCCATGAGTCTCACTTATGTGATTACAAATAAATATATCCCTTTTGGACTATTCATGCTAGGCAGCATGAATATTTATTCTGTATCTCCTTTAACATGGTGTTGATAAATCAACATAGTAAAGCATCTCTTTCAAAACTGCCATTTCTTTGCCAGTAAAGAAACAACACCCACCTGATATCATAAGATGGGGAGATAGGGATCTGATGACTGAAGCAGAAAAGTGACAGTTGCTCTGAACATAAATTGAGCTGGGGGAAAGTTCAGTTTCCTTTTTTTCAGGCGTACGGTCACTGAATGCAAGAGTATGTCTCTGTTCCTCTATGGATAGGAAGGAGAGGTTAAGCTTTGATTAAGCTAGTTAGTATTTCTTTTAAATATGTTAAGAGAAAAGGAAAAAAAAAAAAAAAACAAGAAAAATCAGTCATCTCCCTACCCCCCACCCCTCTGCCTTTATTCTCAGGAAATGTGGGAACATATGTTGTGTTTCCTACTCTGAAAAGTGTTAGGAATAAGTCATAATGGTTTTTATGACCTTAGTCATAAATGCAGTTCATTAAGTTGGTTGTAATTGTTAGATTTCAGTTTTTAAGCCTTAAGAAAGAAATTGATTTTGTCATCTAAAGAAACAACATCTCTTCTCCTCCAACACATACAAATTAACATATGAATAGAATATTATTTTTATTTACTTTCTTTAAAAAATGGAAGTTATAGGCAAGCACTAATTCAGTGAGAAATTATTTTCTTATTTAAAAGTAGTAAGTATTGTTTTCTGCTTCTCATCAGTCTTTTCCCCATCCTCAAGAATTTATGTACTGATTGAATATAAATCAAAGTATATACACTTTTTATAAATATGGTTATAGAGACCTCACACAGGAAGCCTTCACTTTTTTTTTTTTTGAGACAGAGTCTCACTTTGTTGCCCAGGCTAGAGTGAGTGCTGTGGCATCAGCCTAGCTCACAGCAACCTCAAACTCCTGGGCTCAAGCCATCCTTCTGCCTCAGCCTCCTGAGTAGCTGGGACTACAGGCATGTGCCACCATGCCCAGCTAATTTTTTCTATATGTATTAGTCGGCCAATTAATTTCTTTCTCTTTATAGTAGAGACGTGGTCTCGCTCTTGCTCAGGCTGGTTTTGAACTCCTAACCTCAAGCAATCCACCTGCCTCGGCCTCCCAGAGTGCTAGGATTACAGGCGTGAGCCACCACGCCCGGCCTAGGAGGCCTTCACTTTGTTTGGTAGTACAGGATTGTAATAATGATCATGCAAGCTGAAACTGCAAAGCAATTTTAATAATCAATGGAAATCATTTTAATTTTTTGTGATCTTCAAAAACTTTTGTCAAAATATTAAAAATTCTTTTACTATCAGTTATAAATGTATAAAGAAATGAAAAAATAGTAAAACCAATTATTTATTTTACTATCATTAAAACATTTAAAAAACTGAAAATTAAATCGTATTTACTTGTAAAAAACATCAGTAGTTTTTTGAACACCATTCGCCTCCTTCATCTCTCCTCATTTTATTTATAATATGCAGTGAGAATCTTTTCTATACCTTGGCAAATTGTCAAACTTCTTTCTTTTAAAAAGTTTGGGTCAACATTTTATCTTTTGCATTTTCAGTGTCATGAATGATCTTAAGAGTTTCTTTAATATAAGAAACTCTTTTTCTTGACAATGTTACTTCCTCTGGGACATCTTCCTTTTTGTTACAACAATTTTCCTCATTTATGAGTGCCAAAATTAAAAAAAAAATACACCAGATCAAGTGGAAGACAATATTGTTTTGATATTTAAAGAATGAACAGATCTCATAACCAATTTCCTGCAGGAATCAGAAGAAAAATATTTAAAGATTTCTTGGTGTCAAAAGAATAATATAAAAAATCACATCTGAGAAATTGGAATATATAACAGGTTGTTATGAAAATAAAACAGAAAGAATACAAAAGTAAATGTGTAAAACAAACAGAAATTTAAGTAAACTAAAAATAATATGTTAAAACTTTTTTTAAGGTTGATAAAGAGCAAAATTAGCATTAAAAGAAAAACAGGCCAGTAATTTTGATGAAAAATCCTGAAACCAGTATCTCAAAGAGTAGAAGTGAAGTAAGGGAAAGAATTAAAAATCAACTTAAATAATTATTATAATAAGAACAAGAAAAAGATAAATGAGAGCTGAGAAAGGCTCAAATATACAGATTGAACAAGTACCATATCATGGGAAAAATCAACACAAATAACTACATAACAACTATTTCGAAACAACAAAGGAATGTAAATGATGAGAAAATAATATTTTTCTCTCATTTCAAAAAGTTAAATAAAATAGCAATGAAGAAACAAAATAGCACATTATCTCCAGTGAAACTAAAACTAACCTGATCTCAGGCTTCTCCACCACGCTAAATGCCAGAAGACAATAAGTAACATTTATAATATAAACCTTTGAGGGACAAGGTTATATCATAATTTTTAGGCAACTAAAATCACTTTTACATTTGAAGACCAAGAAAAGGAATCTCACATATAAAACAAGCAAGTTCATAAACAATCTATGTAATCTTTTCAATTGCTTGAATGCATAATCTAATGGATCAACATGTTAAACAAGTCACAAATTCAAGATTGATAATCTATGATATGAATATTGAGGAAGTCGATTCTCAAAGTTGGTATCAATTGTGTTACATATTGGATGGACCTTTTAGTTAGTTGAGCAGTATTGCATTCTAGCAATAACATAATAGTACATTTAAATTACTCACAGATGTGCTTTGGCTATTACTCTTATACCTAAGACTTAATGTACTGTATAACAATGACCAAAAATATACAGTAATAGTGACAATATTTAGTTCGAATGTGGCATGAATAATGCAACTACATAAACAAAAGAGGGCGATACACTGCATGATATCTTTCCTGATTCCCTATTGTTATACCTAAGAGCTGATGTCCCAGAGTGACTTAGAAGTAAAGGAATCTCTAATACTGTGGACCAGGACTGGCCAGTGTGGATGCCCATCTTCTCTCTTTAATGTCTGTTATTACAGTTCTTCAATATTTCTTTATAATTTTTTTTTAATCTGTACTGTTTGCTCAATATCTACAACCACCATACCAATCTCTCCCTTGATCTCAATAGCCAACTACATAGTTCATCCATCGATTCTGACATAAGAGTTTCTCATCCCATAATATTCAATCCCAATTTTCAAACTGATATAAAGCTTTCTTTGGAAAGGAAAAGTTGATGATATTTACCTGCTCAATGTCCCCTTCCTCTTTTCTAGCAAACTGCAGACTCCATGAAACAGACAAAATACATTGGATTAGTTTTCTACTGCTGTGTAAGAAATTACCACAAATGTAGTGGCATAAAAAACCCACAAACGTATTATCTCCCAGTTGACATGGGTCAGGAGTTCAGCACAGTAAGGCTGGTTCTTACAAAGTTGAAATTAGGTGTTAGCTGGTTACATCCTTCTCTGGACACTCAATTAAGACCACTAACAAGCTTTCTCAGGTTGTTGACAAAATTCATTTCTTTATGGTTTTCATGACTGTGGTCCCTGTTTTCTTGCTGGTACGACCCAGAGACAGCTCTCAGCTCCTAGAGGTACCTTCAGGTCCTACAGAGGTAGTTTTCTCCATGCTTGATGCTTGTATACTTCCAGTCTGTCTCGGGTAGTGCTCACATGTTACTGATCTTCAGAAGGGATCCAGTCCCATTTAAGAGATCCACTAATTAGGTCAGTCTCACCCAGGATCATCTTCTTTTTTTTAAGAGGAAACTGTGCTACATAGCATACCCTAACTGTGGGAGTGCTATCCATCATATACGCAGGTCCCATCCATACTTAAGAGGGGATCATCCAGGGTATATACATCAGGGTGCAGACATCATGGTGGCCATTTTAAAATTCTGCCTACCACATGTATACTCTTTCTCACCATTTTGTTTACATGTAACCAGGGCACTGCCTGACCTCCAATAGATTTTTAGTAAAATAGCCTATGATACATTCTTTATTTTTATTTCAAAATATTACTAGGGTAAAAATGTTTTTTGGTTGCATGGATCATTTTTGTAATGTTGGAGTCAGGGTTAAAAGCATGCCTGTTAGCCAGATAATGTTCATCATACCCTGTAAGTAGATTTCTGTCCAACCTCTCCACCCCCCTCCCACTGCTTGATTTCCTTTGAGATTTACTTCCCTCTATGCACACATGTGCTCATCAGTTAGTTCTGAATTAATATAAAGTACATGTGGCAATTTTTTTCCATTCTTTAGATACTTCACTTAGGATAATGATATCCTGTTCCATCCAAATTGTTACAAAAGCATTAAGGCATCCTTGTTTGTGGCTGAGTAGTATTCCACAGCATATGTGCATGTATGTGTATATATATATATATA
>VSMD01067913.1:0-57952 GCA_008750895.1 Mirza zaza
CTGGCTCGCACCCCCGCACTGGCTCGCATCCCCCCACTGGCTCACATCCCCCCACTGGTTCGCACCCCCCACTGGCTCGCACCCCCACAGCAGTTCTGGTTTCTTCCTTCAAACGCCACTCCTGCTCTTTGCTCATTTCCTGCGTATGGCCCTCTCCTAGCTCATGCTGTGTCCCTCTTTGGTATGTCACAGTAAGAGCCTCAGCAACACAATACTCCCACTGGCTAGTTTTTATTTTGATGAGATTCTCAGAGGGAGTTCAGCCCACAGGACTAGCCTTGATCCTCCCGATGGTGGAGGAGGCATTGGGTGGGGCGGGGCAGACTCCAAGGTCTGAGATGAAGAATCTCGGATCCAGAATCCAGACACCCAATTTCTGGGGTGTATGTTGATAGCAATAGTAAAACAGGAATCGTGGGCACTGTGACTCTGGACAACATTAAAGAAACACAAAAGGGACAAGAAATCTCCCTTCACTTGGGTCTCCTCATTACACATTGGTAAACAAAGGTGTTGGACTAGAATATAGCTACGTCCCCATGATTCTACATGTTACTTTTTAAGGGGTTCTAAAAATTTCATGGATAATGCCAGGGCTGCTGCTGCTGTTGTTACGTCAGTGTTTTACTAGGGAAAATTTCAAACTCTTAAGAGTGGAGAGACTGAACCCCCACAGGCCCATTACTCAGCTTCCACATCTGTCCACACATGGCCAATTTCTTTTCATCTATATCTCACCCGTTTTACCCTGCCTTTACTATTTTTGAACAAATCTCTGATGGCATATCATTGTATGTCAACATTCTTTCTAAAAGACTGAGACTTTTAAAAAACAGCCACAATACTATTACCTCAATTAAACAGAAAAGATTCTGTATTCCTTAAATACTCAGTTCACCACTGCAGCTTCTCTAGCTGTACTTAAACATTTGTCCAGAGCTAGGCTAGGATTTTGATGGGGATCAAAATATGTCTCCCCCAAATATGCCACATTGGCATATTGCTTATTTTGAGCTAAAGGCAATTTATTAGGTCATTAAATATGAAATGTCTGATTGTGAATCAAAAGTGTAGTTGATTATATTTCAAGAAGCAGTACAATTAATCAAAGTATGTGCCTAAACTGTCGACATAATTTTGCCATCTTAATGGTAGCTTGTTTATGCCAAAGCAAAGAAGCCTGGAAAACGAGTGTCGATGAAACAGCAAAAGGTGTTTTCCACAGCTTGTTGAGAACTGAATATGTTTCCTTGCAAGAACTGGTCCAAAGCCTGGAAGAAGTGGTAGTCAGTTGGTGTAAGGTCTGGTGAATACGGTGAATGACAGAGAGTTTCTAAGTCCAGCTTCTATAGTTTGAGCAATGTTGTTTGTGTGACATGTGATCAAGCACTGTCTTGCAAGAGGATTGTCCTGTCTCTATTGACCAGTCTTGGCTGCTTAATCGCAAGCATCCTCATCATTTCATCCAATTGGTGGCAGAGACATCTGCTGTCATCGACTGACCAGGTTTCATGAAGCTGTAGTGGATAATACCAGTGCTGGACCACCAAACAAGCTTTTTTTTTTTTTTTTTTGATGAATATTTGGTTTCCAACTGTGTTTCGGCACTTCATCTTTATCCAACCATTGTGCTGAATGTTTGTGACTGTCAAAAAGAGTCCATTTTTCATTACATGTAACAAAATGGTATAGAAATGGTTTGCTTTTATGCAGTGACAGCAAAGAAAGGCAAGCTTCGAGACGATTTCTTTGCTGACGCTTGTTTAATTCATGCAGTACCCATCTATCCAGCTTCTTTACCCTACCAATTTGTTTCAAATGGTCCAATATTATTGGAATAATAACATGAAACCTTGCCGCTAATTCACATGTAGGTTGAGATGGACTCGCTTCCACTACAGCTTTCAGCTCATCATTATCCACCTTGGTCTTGGGTTGCCCATGTGGCTCATTTTCAAGATTAAAATCACCAGAATGGAATTTCCCAGACCATCAATGTCCTGTGTGTTCATTAGCCACATTCTTCCCAAACACTTCATTGATATTTCCAGCTGTCTGTGCTGCATTGGTTCTATGACAGAACTCATATTCAAAATAACATGAATTTTTAATTTATCCATGATTTCACAAAAATTGTTCTAAAAAAACTTTTAAAGATAATCACAAGCCAAAGCATGTGTTTGAAAGACTGAGGACGTACCTTCACTTAAATAAAAAAAAAAACCAAGAAGTGTCAAAGTGAAATATCAGAGATATCAACTGTCAAACTTAGCACTTAAGGAAATCAGACATTCCATACTTAATAACCTAATAGAACAGCAGATGCAAGAAGAGCCCTATGCCCTCCCCCTTTCTGCCTAAAACAATGGCATAAATTTCCTCCCTCTCCTATAGCAGGTTGAGGAAAGTGACCTTTATTACTAGAGACAGAGCTGGCACCAAGATGAGTCTGCATAAACAAATCTTACTAAGGGCCCTTGTCTTCCATTAGTTCTCCGCATATATTTCCTAGTCACTTCCTCAAATTATTAACACATCGACCCAGAAACCCAAATCTTCTTACTTTGTATAGTCACTTTTCCACAATTTAGCACCCTTTGTTAAAATGGCATGTAAGTCCCCAAGTCTAAATGCTTTTTTGGGTTTTTCACTTCTTTTCTGTGAAGCCCCTGTGCATATAAGATTAAAAACATTGGCTAGGAGCAGGGGAGATGGAGAGATGGGATCGGACGCCAACACACAGAGCAGTTATCTCAGTGCTTTGCACAAAAATACAGGGAGGGTAGATACTCATCTACTCAGCAAAGACTTACTGAGCACTCAGCATGTGCTGGGCACCGTTCTAGGCACTAGGGAGAGATACAGCAGTGGACAAAACAGACACAAGATCCTGGCTTCATGAGCTCATGTTGGGATGGCTCATTGGAAGAAAAAAAGCCCAGGGAGGGAAGCCCCACTGCAGCTGAAATCCTGTCCTCATCAGAGGAATTGGTAGATGTTCCCAATCTGCTATGTCCTCCAGAAAGGCCATGTACAAGAGGAAGTACTCAGAAGCTAAATCCAAGACTGAAAAGAAAAGGGAGGAGAAGGTTCTTGCCACTGTTACAAAATCAGTCTGTGGTGACAAGAGTGATGGCACTCAGGTGGTTAAACTTAGCAAAGTGCCTAGACGTTATCCTACTGACAGCAGCCAGCACGTGAGAACCCGAGCTGGGGCCCCCCTGGGCCCTCTGGGCATCCCCAGTGGGCGCCACAGAGGCCAGAGGCTGGTTTTCCTGGAGCGGCTGAGCAGGCTTGTTACTTGTGACAGGACTACTGGTCCTGCGTCTAGTTCCTCTGTGAAGGACACACCAGAAATCTGTCATCATTGTTCCAAAAAACTTGGTATCTGCAATGTAAAAACCCCAAAACATGTCACCCAGGCCTACTTCGAGAAGCAGCAGCTGTGGAAGCCCAGATACCAGGAAGGTGAGATCTTCCACACAGAAAAAGAGAAATACAAGATTACAGAGCAGTGCAAGGTTGATCAGAAAGCTGTGAACTCATAAATTTTACCAAAAATCAAAGCTATTCCACAGCTCCAGGGCTACCTGCGATTCGTGTTTTCCCTGACGAATGGAGTTTATCCTCACAAATTGGTATTCTAAATGTCTTACAAAGAACCTAATTAAATAAAGGATATTTTTTTTAAAAAAAGAAATGTAAGAGTAAGATTTATTGCATAATTTCTGTGCTAATATAATATAATCAAATAACTTTTTGGTTACACTGACACTTGGGATACATTTTTCATTTTGAAATAAAAATCAAAAGCCTATTTCTCATCTCTTGAAGTGCGTGTGGTGCAGTCTGCCTGGCGCCGGGGCCTGTGCAGGGTCGTGCAGACCTGTTTTCACTCACCCGCCATGTAGCCCGCGGCCAGTGGTCCCCGCTGAGCCTGCCCTGTGGGCTGCTGGAACCTGCCCTTGGGCTCAGTGTGAGAATGTTGCTCCTTATACTCATTGCACAACATTCTTTCTAGGGTGACTTATAGAAAATACTTCTAATTTCAAAATCAAGAATACTCTTACATTTCTTAAGCAACTGCCTTTTACATGTTATTAATTTTTAATCTTACAGACCCTGTGACTTTTCTATGGCCTTTATTCATGTCGCTGAATTGACTGCATGAAAGCTTAGAAACCCTGTTTCAGGGTGTGTCCTGGCACGTGTGAAGGGCTTTGTCTGACACACTGTGCACTAACTGTACTACGATGCCACATGACTGACTCTCCTGTTCCTTGCTTCATTCTCCCACATCGTCAGTAATTTTATTAAATTGTATTATAACTGTATGAACAGCACTAAATCCTTTCTGGAACAAGCCCAAGCATAAACAAGTGTTTATTGTAACTTTTTATGGGAACATAGTAAATAATGTCCACTACTATAATCACATGAACCTTAGAAATAGGCAGTTTTAGGACAGTAGCAATTTAAATGGAATTTTCTAAAATTCAAGTTGAGGTCTGATTCATTTAAAATATTCCTACTTAATTTTACCTCTCATATAATAGAATGAGCTAATACATTTCTGTAATTTTTTTTTTCAGGTATCTGGTAGATAACAAGTTAAAAGTCTGTAAGCGATCTGTCATGACTGGTAACACTACAATTTTGGTATTTATAATTTCTGTCTATCCTCAAATATAATGTTATACATTATGTGTAAAATTCTATTTAGGAAAAGCTTTCAGAAACTTATGATTTAAAAAACACACAGACACAAACTAGTTAAAAACGCTTAGCAGTCCCTAAACCCACACCTCGCCTAGCATGAAGCAGAGCCACCAGGCCAACAGCCTCAGCCATCACGCACGCGTGAGACAGGCCACTTCTAGCATTGTCTGAACGCCCATCATGTTCCCTGCGATATTCTGAGGGTCTTAGATACGAGGTCTCATTTGAGTCTCAAACAATCCTGCTATTTAGGTGACTCATTGATGAAATGAGAACCATTAAGTGTGCTTCACACTTTCTCAAGTTCACTTGACCAGGAAGTGGTCAGACCTGGACTGGAAGCCGCTGAGCCTAGCTGGCTCCCTCGCCCTCCCATCCGCAGCAGTCCCTTGGGCCTGGGGCGCCCGCGCCGGCGAACACAGACGTACAATGCGCAGCCCACTCATCTATTTCTTTCCCTTAGGACTTAGCCTACTTCAGCTATTCTCAGTGTCGTTTTAAAACAACTTCTGGAGGTATACTATTATATATATGCCACGATATTCACCTGTTCTTAGAGTCGTGAACCGCCAACACTCAGTGTTAGGACATCTCTTCACCTTGCTTTGGAGCCGAGCGCTGTGACGGCCACCTGTCCCAGACAACCGCTAATCTCCTTCTGTTTCTGTAGTTTTGCCCTTCACAGAAACTTCGTGTAAATAAAATCATACAGTCTTTAGTGTTGGGCTTACTTAGCATATTTTTGAGATTCATCCATTTTGTTAGGTATATTAGCAGTTTGATTCTTTTTCAAACTGCTGAGTTCTGTTCCATTGTATGAATATACCACATTCTGTTTATTCAGTCACCAGTTGATGGGCATTTGGGTTATTTCTAGGGTTTAACTATTATGACTAACGCTACTAGGAATATTTTCGTACAGGTCTTTATGACATTTATTTTCATTTCTCATGGGCAAGTTTGGAATTGCTGGGTTATATAGTAAGTGAATGGTTTAACTTTAAAAAACTGCCAAATTGTTTTCCACAGTGGCTATTCCATTTTACATTGTCAGGAATAATGTCTAGGAGTCTAGTTTTTCCCCTTCCTTGCCAGTAGTTGACTCTGTCAGTCTTCTTAATTTTAATTATTCTAGTGGGTGTATAGTGGTATTTCACTGTGGTTTTAGTTTGCATTTCCCTAATGACAAATAATGTTGAACATTTTTTATACTGGCTACTTGCATATCTTCTTTTTGAAGTGTCTGTTCAAGTCTTTTGTCCATTTAAAAACTGGGTCATTCATCTTTTAATTATTGTTTTTTTTTTAAATAAGAGATTAAAAATATATTTCCTGGATTCAATCCATCTATAAGTTTTACAAATATTTTCTGTCTAACTGTAGCTTGCATTTTAATTTTCTTAAGTATCTTTGATGAACAAAATTTATTCTTAATTTTTTAATTAAAATTTTAATTCATTTAAGAAAGTCTAGGAAGAATGGTCAGTTCCCATCACTGAAATATTTAGTATGATCTAGTGATTAAAACCAAAGTATTGGCTCCTCAGAATAAGCTGTAACTCTTAAATTGGTGTCATGTAATATATATTTATTAAAAATATCTTTGGCTAGATCCTTAAAAAATTAATTTATAAATGACACACAACTGTACATATTTACAGGATTCAATGTGGTGTTTTGATGCATGTATACATAGTATAATCATCAAATCAGGTAATTACCATATCTTTCACTTTAAACATTTATCATTTCTTTGCAAGGACAACATGCAAAATCTCTTCTGGCTATCTTGAAATACACATTATATTGCTATTTGCTATAGTCACTCTATAATAGAACAGCGGTCCCCAACCTTTTTGGCACCAGGGACCGGTTTCACGGAAGACAATTTTTCCACAGATGGGGGAGGCTTAGTGGGGATGGAGCTGTGGCGGTAATGCAAGCCCTGGGGAGATGGGAACAAAGCCACTTGTCCGCTGCTCACTCCCTGCTGTGCACCCCATCCCCCTTCCTAAGTTTCATGGAAAACAACTTCTCCACAGAAAGAAGTGGGGAATTCTGGGAAGGGCAGCAGAGCTCTGAGGCGGGGGGTGGGGAGCACGGTAATAGAACAGCAAAACTGATTCTTCGTGCCTAACCTTAACTTTGTACCCACTGACCATCCTCTCACAATCTTCTCCCACCCCTCCACCAGCCCGGTAACCACTGTCCTACTCTCTACTGTCATGAAATTCACTTTTTTTAGATCCCACGAATGAGTGAGATCCTGTGGTATTTGTCTTTCTGTGCCTGATAAGCAAAGCGTTTGATTTTGATGATTTCTACTTAATAATCAGTCTTTCTTCTTTTAGGATTTATCCTTTTCTGTGTGTGCACCATCAAAGAAATCTTTGCCTAACCCAAAGTAAGAAGTATTTCTTCGGTTTTCTTAGATTTTAGCTCTTGCTTTTAGGTCCACAATCCCTGTGAGGTAATTTTGGGTATGGTGTGAGGAAAGGTTCAGCGTCTACTGTTCCCACGGGGATATGGAGCTTCTCCAGCGTAGTTAGAGAAAAGACCACCACGCTTCCTCCCTGAATTGCCTTGGTGCCTTTGCTGAAATTGGCCATATAAATGTGGGTCTGTTTCTACATCCTCAATTCTGTTCCACTGATCTATACATCTCTCCTTATGCCAGCACTATACTGTCTTGATTACAGTGGCTTTATAGAAAGTCTTAAAATTAGGTAGTTTTAAGTTTCCTTTGTTCTTCTTTTCCAAAATCATTTTGGCTATTCTAGAGCTTTTTAATTTTTGCATATATTTTAGAATTAGCTTGTCAATTTCTATAAAAAAGCCTGCTGGTATTTTGGTCAGGATGACATTAAATCTATGGGTCATTCTGGGGAGAATGGCCATTTTAGTGAGAATGAGTCAACCATGAACATGATAGATCTATGTCTTATTTAAATTCTCTGAGTAATGTTTTATAGTTTCTAGTATATGAATCTTTTATATTTTTTGTTAAATTATTTTCTAAGTAAATGTTTTCGGATGTTATTTTGAATGCAAACATTTTTTAAATTTTTTCATTTTTTAGAATTTTTATTGCTAGTACATAGAAATATGATTGATCTCTGTATTTGCTCTTGTATCCTGTAAGCTTGCTAATATCACGTATTAGTTCTAGCAGCTTTCAAGACCCTTGAGGCCTGGGACAAATCAGAATTCCCTGTGGTTCCAAGTACAGCGGGGCAGAGCCAAGGGCCCTTCACAGCCCACCAGGGCCAAGTTTATGTTTTTTGTTGCTTTTATAGTTTTTCCTTCTTACAATACCTTAAGATTTGTCTAGGGATTCTATCTTTTATTTTCAAATTATAATCGCACAAACTGTGATAAATATAAAGTTTTAGTAATCAGATGCATGATCCATGGTAGAGAATTAAATACATCTAATCTCTAGTGACGAGAACATACAATTTTCCCCAAGAATTTTTTTCCTACAAAATTACTTTTTTAGCTTTCGACTTTTCTCTTCACAATACTCCCACTCCTATATCTTAAGATTCTCTCTGTGAAATCCTAATTCTCTGAGAAAACTGTGCACTTGGAGCATGCCAAAGAGACTCACAAGAGAAACTTATTTGTGTGGGAACAGAAATAAAATAATTAGGTATTTTTATTAGGGGAAAGAGAATAAAAGAATCACGACTTTAGTCTTTGCTTGCAGACAGGGCTCCAAGTTATCTGACAAAAATTCTCCTTGAAACATCAAGCTTGAATTATATAACATTTTAAAGGTATTATTCTTATCCTTGGTCTTTTTAGTCACTCTGAATCCTTTCTGTTTTATGTGCTGGGAGGCAAAGTGGAGAAAGGAGATCCCCCTTTTTTGGGTACAAGGTTAAATTTAAAGCAAATATCTATAGAGCAATTATCTATCTATCTATATTCCTACTGACAATGACTATAGAATTAGATACATATTTGTCTGAGAAAATTTTAGTGTAAAACATATTAAAAGTTTCTAACGAGAAGCCACAAAATAATATTTATGGTGGCTTGAGCATGGATTTTGGTGTTTGAGTGCCTGGCTTCAAATCCCAGCTAGGGGGTGGGTAGGTTCTTAGCTCTGACTGCTGGGACTCAGTTTCCTTGCCTGCTCCAAGGGGTAACGCAGAGTTTCTGGGCAGAGGCTGGTGCGATGGCCAGGACCGACCAGAACCCAGCCCCCAGGTAAAGGCAGGTGGGGGAGAAAGAGAGAGGGTGAAGGGTGAGGGGCGAGGGGCAGGAGGAGATGACAAGAGGGGGCTGCAGAGACAAAGAGCTGGATGCGTGATGTCCCGGAGAACAAGTGCAGCCTCAGGGCAGCCAAGGGCAATGGTCTGCCTCTGGGAGTGCTGGGGCCAAGGGGATGGTGCAGGAGAGTCCTGGGCTGGCTCTGGGCACAAGGAATGCGCCCAGGACAAGGCACTGTAGCTATGGTAAAACTTGGCAAGCCCCAGATTTCAACATGCTGAGACAGAAACATGTGGTGAAGAAACATGTAGGCTTGAGAACTGAATTCTAGAAACATCTAGAGAATCTCTGTGAGTGTAAAGCACACAAGATCCCGAGTGCAGGAGAGTGGGGCACAAGTCCCTGAACTTCAGGAAGGGGGTACTCAAATCACCGGCCCAGCAGGGTGTGGGGGCAGTGCGGAGAGGACGAGAAGGACAGGGGTGCTGCTGTCGGAGCTGAACTTTGGCTGCAGCTGCCTGCAGACTCCGGGTTTGCCCCAGGTGGCCAGAGCCAACGTGACTTGCCCAGACGCACACTTACAGCCTGGGAGAGAGCGAGGCTGGCTGAATAGAAAGGTGACAGATTACTAGAAAAAATCTGCCACAGGGAAGAAAAAGGGTGGCAGAATACTCCCATGAAGAACATGTCTTACAGCTTCGAAATGCACCTCAGCGGCGGTGCGGTATGCTGAGGCCCCACAGCCTCTGCGCAGGAAGGGGCGCTGGGGCCCTCTACTGGGACAGCACCTGCCCTGCAGGCTCCTGCTGGTTCTTATAGGGTGAGGGGTAGGGACTGGCCCAGTCATACTCAGCTCTAGTGCCACCAGCCACTCACACCTGCAAGACAGCGGGTGTGGAGGGCAGGCAGCTGGCAGAGAAGCAGGTGAAACCAAGAATGGGGCACAGGCCTGCGGTCTCTGTCTTACTAATGGGCAGCGTTATGTACACCCAGCACCCTAACATTAGCTGACAGTGTCTTAGTGGCAATGAACAAAAGCACGCTGGGTTTTTGTCCTGGGAAAGCACAGCCCAGAAGCTCTGCAGGATCCCAAGGGCAACGCTACAAGAAACTCAACACTACGTTAAAGGTGTCAGGTAATTCAGATCTCCACATATATAAAAGATTTCAAAGGCAACCACCAGGCCCCTTTGTAATTCTGCAACAGCTGCAAATCTGGCAACAGGCACCTGGCATAAAAGGGAAAGAACGCTGTCCACACACCTGTGATTCTATGCTTGTGAGTCTGTATGGGAAAATCATTAAGATTTCTTCTAGTTCTGGGGCTCCACTTTTAAGTTTTACATCTTCCCTTTTCCTATTTTTCAGTAAGAGTTTTATTGAGATATAATTTATCTAACATACATCTTACCTGGTTAAAGTGCAGAATTCAATGGTTTTTAGTATATCCATAGAGTTATATGTCTGTCACCACAATTTCAGAACATTGTCATCACCCCCAAAAAACAACAAACCTGTTCCCCTAAGCAGTCATTTCTTTCTGCCCTCGCCCAGCCTCTGGCAACCACTAATCTCCTCTCTGTCTCCACGGATTGGCCCATTCTGGACATTTCATGTAAACAGAATCGTATCATATGTGGCCTTTTGCAACTGGCTTCTTTGACTTAGTATAGTGTTGTCAAAGTTCATCCATGTTGTAGTGTGTGAAGTACTTCATTGCCTTTTGTTGCCAACTAGTATTCCGTCGTGCCGCATTTGTCTATCCATTCATCATTTGAGGAACATTTGGTTGTTTCCACTTTTTGGCCATTATGAGTGATGCTGCTATAAGCATTCATGTGCAAGTTTTAGTATGGACATGCTTTCAATGCTCTTGGGTAGATACCTAGGAATGGGACTCCTTTCTTTTCCAAGAGAAACATCTGGATCGATTTTAAAAGAGTGACCAGTTGGGATTACAGATTCCAACTATGGATTCTGATTACAGATTCCATGTTTAATTCATCTCGCAACATTTAGTAACTTCATCAAATGCTTAACTATTTATCCTGTGGAGGTGGGTAGCACAGCAGACATTACATGATAGTCAATCTTATCTAACTTTCAAATGCGATCCCTGATGTTCTTGGAATACCGGACAATTCCAAGCAAATAAGAAAGCCTCAAATATGGTATGAGTGCCAGCTCTCCTGGTCTCACCCATGGGTCCTTCTTCACTGGAACAGGAGACATATGTGAAGGGGACAGAGGTGACTCTTTTTCTTTGGAATTTAGAGTGAATGAGGGACTGTCTGTAGGTGCAGTGCCTGGGTGGGGAGAGTGGTTACTCCCTCCACCCTCTCTTCACGGGACTCAATCAAAGCAAGGCAAGCCACTGACTGAAGTATTTATCATGTGGAACGAGTAAGGTCTGTGAGGGGAGAGCAGGGGCAGACCAAGAACAGAGGAGGCTAGGCCAGCAAGGCAGTGTGGAATGCTCCTATAGGTGACAGGAGGGTCACTCGTGACCTCTGGCTGAGCAATTTGGTGGGTTCTCAGTCCTCATCCTACCCGACCCATCCAGAGTACTCAACATGGCTGGTCACCCTCCTCCTCGAAACACCGGCCCCTTGGCTACCCAGGCATCATGGTCACTCCTGCCCAGTTTTCATTTGCTGGTTCCTTCTCTTTCCTCTGCCTCCTAAAGCTGGGTGGATTGAGGGTTAGTCCTGTGTCCTCCTCTTTGCCTTTTCTCACCTGCGTGCTGTGGTCAGCGTGCTGTGGCTTACGAACTGTGAGTACACCAGTGACCCCACGTTTACACCTCTAGGAGAGACCTCTCCTCTGAATTCCGGCCCTGCGCACCCAACTGCCTGCCTGGCATCACCACCTGAATTCTGACGGGCAACTACGGCGCAGCGAGTCCAACACGGAACTCTTAATTTTCCTCCCCAAACCTGCTTCCCCTACGGTCTTCCCTGGACCATGGAACGCCACAGTCAGGTGCTCAGGCCAGATACCTTGTCAGCGTCCCCAGCCCTGGTCATTCCCACACACCCCACCTGTGACCCTTAAGGAAATCCTCTTGGCTGTACCTTGGGAATCTGTCCAGAATCCAGTGACTTTGCCACCTCCACTGCCCCGTCCCTGACTGAGGCCATCATCTTGCCCTTGCAGCTGTGGCCACAGCTTCCTGTCTGCTGTCTCCACCCTCCTCACCAGAGTCTTCACCACTCGGCAGCCAGAGTCTCAGAGATGGAAGCCGACTGCATCACACCGGAGTCACAACAACTGCGCTGCGACCCGGTGTCCACAGACTGACAGTGATGCACAAAATGTGGCTTGCACATGCAGGGAATATCATTCGGCCTGAAAAAGGAAGGAAGTTCTGACACAGGCTGCACCAAGGATGAACCTTGAGGACACAGACACAGAAGAACAAATGCCGCAGGGTTCCACGCCCGCGAGGCACCTGGAGTGGTCACAGTCACAGAGAAAGCAGAAGGGCGGTGCCGGAGGCTGGGGGCAGGGCGCAGTCGGGAGGTGTTTAACGGGCAGAGTCTCAGTTTGGGAAGATGAAAAAGTTCTGGAGTTGGACTTGGTGATGGTGGCACGACAGTGTGAATATGCTGCCACAAAACTGTACTCAGCGATGGTTAAGGTGGGAAATTTTATGCGACGTGTATTTTATTACAATGAAAAAGAGTTCATTAAGGAAACAAAACAACAATCCAGTGCTTCCCATCTCAGGGTCAAACCTAAAGCCCCCCACACCCTGCCTGGCCCCCTTCTCCACACGCACAGGCCTGGGTGCCCCGCAGACAGCCCACGGCCGCCGCCTCCAGCCACTGCCCAGGGCCTGTCCCCCGGCTGGACACATCTCCAGGTCTCTGCTCAAGGGCCACATCATCCCAACAACCCTGCCTGGAACAGTGACCCCACGGCCACCCTGCAGTCTCCATCCCTGTTTCCTCCTCTTTTCCCAGCTGCCCTCCGGCCACCGGCACTCCACTGGGTGCTGACTGACCTGTGGGCTCGCTCTCCACCCAGCGCCAGCGCGCGGGCACTACTCTGGGGTCCTGAGCAGACAGGAAGCCATGGGGGTGCTGACCCACAGAACCCCAGGGATCCGCTTTGGGGAGGTGGATCTGGAGGTGACGGGTGGGGATTAGCGGGCTGAGCCAATCTGCGCAGCAAGACCAGCCTGAGCAGCACCATGATGGGGTCTTCTGAAAGAGACGACACACTTGATTCAGGTAAGGTGGTTCCCAGTGGTTCGGCCTCTCGGGGCCACCACAATGGAAGACTGGAGTTCAGTGCAGGGTCGGAGCTGGGGACAGGGTGAGTTTGGGGAAGGGTCTGTAGCCGGCTGATGATGGAAGTCAAAATGCTGAATGACTGTGCCAAGGGAGAGAAGTGGCGAGAAAAGAAGACAAAAGCGACAAGGACAGGACCTTAGAGAACACCCAGATTTGGAGGATTAGAGGGTAGAAGAAGAGTAGAATTAGGAGAAGAAATAAGAATGTACAGAGGACTAAGAATCAAGAGGGATGGGTGGGGGCGGGGGTGGGGTGGAAAAATGTCAGGGCAGGAGTAAGAACCATGAGGAACAAAGGACTGTCGACTTCCTTCAGATATGGACTTAAAACATTCCCAGGGGCTGCCCATGGTGTAAGAAGGGGCTCAGCTCTTACTCTCTCAACCTCTTGGGCCAAACAATAAGATCAGTAGGTAGCAATAGGATTTGGGAGGTAATCCCATAGAAGTATAAGTTTTATTCTACCAGCTTTTTGCAACCTTGACTCTAAATATCAAGAAAATAGTATTTTCTTGGCATGTGGTCTACCAATAATGAACAAATTAAGGAATCTGACAGACTACAGGAAGAAGTATTTTTCTTGTCTTCTTTATCTGAAACCAGATAGTTCTTTCTACCAGAAGAAAAAAGTCCCTAAACTTTCATGGAAACAGGTAACCAGGTTCATATCTGAAAAAGTTAAACTGTGTCTATGACAGCTACGTGCTGCACTAAGAAACATGTCCTTTCTCTGACCAGAGTCCCTTCCTCCAAGAACCTGTGGCTGGCAGAGGGTGGCGGAGAGCGGCTCTGTCGTGCCTGCCAGGCGCCTAGCGCGCGTGTCCCCGCAGCCGACCTGCTGGCCGCGGCCTCCGCCCCGCCCGGCTGTCTCTCTGGTTCAGACCGAGCCAGGACGGCATCCTGGGCGCCGCCCTGCCCGCCCGCGCCACACCGCGGACCTCTGCGCAGCCCGCGCTCTCCGGCGGCCTCCGAAGCGGCGCCAGGACCACGCGGCGGCCGGCTCCGGCCACGCTGCCCAAAGTCCGCCGGGCCGCCTCTCCCGCCCCGGCCACTGCCCTCCTCCTCGCCTCCGCCCCCAGCCCCGTGGGCGGGCCGGCACGTCTCTCCCCGCACCAAGCACGCCCGGCCCCTTCTGGTCCTCAGAGCCCTTGGCGGCGACGCGGCGCCCCGCCCGCGCACGCTCTGCCCAGCCACAGCGCTCCTGCTGCACTGCCTGCCCAGCCCTCCTGGCGCTCGCCGCTCGTGATCTATTGCTTACTCTCCATACCCCTGCGCGCTGTGGTCCCTCCGCTTTGTTCCCTGATATCTACCAAGCACTTAACAAAGCCCTCGGTAAATATTCGTTTCATGAGCGAGTGGATGAATGAACTTTTCCAGAAAGTGTCTTCCACTACCTCTGTCTTCCACCTACTCTGTTTTAGGGTTTCATCTCCATGCCAACAGTCAGCGCTAATTAAGATGAGAATCCATAGAAATTATTTGTTAGCAACCTTGAGTTGGGCATCTGGTTTGTGTCTACAAGTGGGTTTTATATTTTGGTGTCTAAAGGCACGTTTGCTCCACTTCCACCCCATGAATAATTTAGAAAGTAACTTTTCTGGAGTCTAAGAACATAATTTTCCTCACAAAGTCAATGACAATTCATGTCATTGATAACGTATGGACTAGCGAATGTAAAATCTTTCTTTTTTCTGATGGGCAAGCTTGCTGCAGACGAAGCATCTGCCACACATGAGCCTGGAGAGTCTCCTATAAAAGTCTCCTTAGCCTTTGGCCAAATAATGTGGCAAAGAACAGATTCAACCTGGGCCATGGTCCAACGGACACCCTACCTAGGTGGTGGCCTCTTCCCTTCCGTGGGCTTCTGCTAAGACATCTGTCTCTCTTTCTCCCACCAACGCTGCTCCCATACAGCAGCAAACTGCTTCCTGGCCCCTCCACACCATCCTAGAGCGCCCACCGTGAACCTTTGTGTCGTGCTTGTAAAATCCTTCATTGGAACCGTGACAGCATGCTAAGCAATGCATACGTGCAGCCGGCCACCAGCCTGCACTGGCATGCAGTCTGTAGCCACACACACGAGACCCTTGCACGGGCCCGCACTGCAGGGAGGACTGGACACCTGCTGCTTGTCACTTTGTCTGTCTGTCACCTATCATCCCCTACCATCTAGCCATTCATCCAGCCACCCACTGACATACCTACCTACCATCTATCATGCATGCATATGTTTGAAAAAGTATGGAGATATGGACATACTGTATCTGTTTCTATTAATGTATATATATTTGTCATTATTGTTGAAGGCTGTTGACCCACAGAGGAAAATGCAGAACATGGATATTCAATTCAATTGAATAAATAAAGCAAATAATAATAATGACAATGATGACACTTTAGTCTCATGGCCTTTAAGGAGTAGAGAGATATATGGCCAAAGAGAGGCAAGGAACAGAAAGGGAAAGAGAGACACATGAGGGGGAAGGAAGAAGTGTCGAATGAAGAGCGGGAGGCAGAGGGTCAGCCTCAGGGGCACCCGAGAGTTAGGTGCACACCTACTAAGGACAGGGAAGGAGTGGGGCATTTTGTAAATTGCACCATTGTAAGACCACTGCTAAAACTTTGAAAGTAGTGCTTAAAAAAACACTAGATGCAAAAATAGTACGGTTTGAGTATCAATTATCAGAAATCTTTGGGACCACAAGTCTTTCAGATTTTTTTTTCAAATTTTAGAATATTTGCCCAGAAATACATACCTGTTGAGCATTTCTAATCCAGAAATATGAAATTTGAAATGGTTCAATGAGAATTTCCTCAATTTGAGTGTCATTTTTTAAAAAAGATATATAAGTAAAATTTATTTGATCCTTTAGAAGGACAGAGAGAATGGGGGGGAGAGGGAGAGGGGGAGGGGGAGAGGGGGAGAGAGAGAGGGAGGAAGGAAGGAAGAGAGCAGAGAGATGGCGTGGCATCCCAAAAAATGAGAAGGGAGATGCCAGCCTGAGTGTCATGTTGGCACTCAAAAAGTTTTGGATTTTGGAGCCTTCTGAATTTCGGATTTTCAGATTATAGATGGCCAACCTGTCATGACTATGGGTTGGTGGGCTGAAGGCTGTAAGCTGCCACGGGCTGGACAGTGAGCCCATGATATCATTATGTTACTGTAAAAGCCAGTCAAACACTGGAATCATTTCTCAGTGCAGAAATAAGGGCACATTTGTGTTTAAGATAAAGAGATTAAAAGATATCATGTAAGCCATTTAAAAAAGATGCTGTTATACTTTTCCTAAGAAGACAACAGCGTGGCAAAACACTCATCGTGATTCTGGACTAGGAAGATGCTTTCTCTCAAAAGCAGTCTCATGGGGACCGACTGCCTCTGTGGCTGGGGACGTGGGCTTGGGAGCTTGGGGCTCATTAGTCTCAAGCTTCACTGCCAAAGACGCTGTTAAAAGGTATATCCATTTAAAATATGTTAAGCTACGTAAGTGCTTTCAGGTTGTGATTCAGCATCAATATAAATTGTAAACATTCCACTTTATGATACCGATATTGCTAAACAAGAGAAAATGTCCCTCAAATCCATGAAGGCATTTCACATCTGTCAAAGTGACATTCAAAGTATATGTTATAATTCTGAAGTGATGGATGTCAGCAAACCATTATAGATATTTATGTTGCAAACATAAATGTAATTCATACATATTTGAGGAACTGGATCAGTGTTTGCTTCTCTTTATAAAGAGAAGATTAGAGATTACTGTATAGGCACAAGAATAGAGAGAATTAGCCGAGTGGGGTGCATATCCTGTTTTGGTTAAACTCTCTATCCTACTCCATGTCTTTCCACCACGAAACTGAACTCTGCCTAGTTTATTCTATAAGAAGGGAAAGAAGCACTCTGGGGGTCTTCTGTTGTCAACTACAAAGGTTTTACAATGATTTCTTGGAGAAGTTAACACTAACCCAAGAATATGGTTATAATGAGTGTGTTTTACATGTTAGCTATAGAAGATTGCATTTGCTCATTGTATCTTTGTTATAGGAAAGTATTTGTTGGAATAGTTTGTTGAAGAAAACCTGATTCACTCATTTAAGTTCTGATGCAGCAGGCTGCGTGATTAACTCACTCACTCTTTTTCTATCTCTCTAACTGTATGTGATGATGCCAGTCCACTGGCTAATCCAAAACCACTATAACCTTTCAGTTTTGTCTTTCTCTGTGTGGACCTGTTTGGAAAAAACATGTATCAGATTTAGACAGATGTATTTCTAAGCTCACTAGAAAGCTTGTTTCATTGATAACACTGTCCAAAAGATTATGAAAAAAGAATAGTAAATACTCAAGTAATTCAAGAGATGAAGCTTGGTCATACTATAAACAAAACTTTTTTTTTACCCCAAAGAAAGTTTAAAATTAAGTCTCTCCCCCAAAACAGCATAAGAACATAAATCAAAAGCCTTAAAGAGTCTCTCTCATTAAGAAGTTCAAGTAGGAATTTATCCTTAGAAGAAAAGAAAATCAGAGAGTTGTCAAAAGCTACACATTATGTGCAGTATTATTTATAATAGAAAAAAATTAAATGACTACAATAGGGAATTTGGAAATGAGTAGCAGGATACTCATATGATGAATACTAAGTAGCCATTAAAGATCGGGCTGTAGAAGCATATTAATTGCAATGAGAAAAATTTCTAATAAGTTTAAAAACCAGATTTGAAATCAGTAGCTATGCTAAGATCCCAATTTAATGAAAAACAGTCATGCTTGTCTCTGAGACAGGAGAAGAGTACGACCAAATGTTTGTAGCGCCTGACACTGGGGGAGGGGACAGCGGAAAAACTGTAATCTTCATAGCGCTGTTCAGTATTAAAAGTAAAAGATCCCGCAACAAGCGGGTACTGCTGTCACGTTAAATCGCACACGGACGGTGCCTGGGGTCCGTCTCACTGGCTGCCTGCTTACCATGCCCACCTCGACGCGCAGAGCTAACTGACGTGGCAAGGCGGAAGGCTCTTTCCTCCCACGCAGGGCGTCCTCCCTTCCCGTCAGCGCTCGCACGCCTGTGGCTGACCCGGCGCTGATGAGGCTCGTCACTGGCCCTTCACTGCTGGCAAGCACCAGCTACTGCCAAGTGGGGCTCTTTCCCCTGGACCTGGTGAAAGGGGAAGTTTTTTACCCTTAATCCATGGGGAGACCACTTTTCCTTGAAAAAGGCTGTTTTTCCCCTTAGTGGAGTCTGATGAGCTCCAAAGAACCCAGGTGAAACTCATCCTTCAGCCAGTCAGCCAAGGGCCCAAAAGTGGCCTGGCGGGCAGCGGCTGAGTCCTGCTGTCCTGCAGATCTGCGACAGGCCACGCTGCCCAGACACACAGATCAGGGCCTCAGACAGGACCATGCTCTTATTTTAAGGAGATACTTGTCCGAAAGGTCCAACTAAACTTCTCCCATGAAGACATTTATATTAAGTACAAAGCCTTTCAGTGTATCTGCTCTTTTGTCACTATGCTGAAATCTGTAGTTTGTCGATGAAGTTTGTTCATGTCTCACCTGCTGGGAAAGCACCAAACAGTTTTCCACAGTGGCCACACCATTTCACGTTCCACCAGCAACATATGAGTGTTCTGATTTCTCCACATCCTTGCTGATACTTATTTTCTGTTTTTCTTCTTTTTTTTATAGCAATAGGTGTAAAGTGGTACCTCATTGTGGTTTTGATTTCTATTTCTCTAATGACTTATTGATGTTGAGCTTCTTGCCATGCATGTGCTTATTGGCCATTTGTGCATATCCTTTAAAGAAATGTCCATTTAAGTCCTTTGTTCACTTTTAATGAGTTGTCTTTTTGTTGTTGAGTTGTAAGAATTCTTTACATATTCTGGATACTAGATTCTTATCAGATATATGATTTTCAGATATTTCTCTCATTCTATGGGTTGTCTTTCTGCTTTCTTAATAATGTCCTTTGATGTACAGTTTTTCATTTTGATGAAGTACAATTTATCTTCTTTGTTGCTTGAGCTTTTGTGTCATATTCAAGATAACTGCTACCAAATATAAGGTCATTAAGATTTACCCCTATTCATAGTCTTAGCTCTTATATTTAGGTCATTGATCCATTTTGCGTTAACTTTTATGTATCTTTTAGAATTAGTTCAATCTAGATTATTACTCAAATTCATACAGATTTTTATTAGAAAATGACACATTTCAATACTATAACTTTTCCAACATATAAAGATACCTAAGTTTATTAAGAAATTTTGTAGTGTCCTCTTTCTCACAAACAGAATATAAAGACTCATATGTAAGTTGCATCATCATGTCACTGGACAGCAGTTTGTCAAAGACATTTTAAAACAAGGATCACTCTTAAAACTTATCATCGATGCCAACTGTTTCCTAAGTGCCAATAATCAATCGATCATTTGAAAGATATTTATTGAGCTCCAACTCTGTGCTGGGAGCTGTGCTGGGTGCCAGGGTACTATGGTGAATGAGAAGAGGTATTGGGCAGATGCACCACAAATACAGGCCACAGTTCCAGTTCTCAAGATGTGAACACTTTCCCAGGGAGACTAAGATACATGGAATAATTAGAAAACAATACAAAGCAGTAAGTACTGGATATAATATGGTGACCAAAACTATGGTGCCAGTTAGGAAAGCCACAGGAAGTGAAAGCTGAAGGAATTTTGGAAAGTGAGAGATTGCTCCATTTCAGCACAGATTGGAAAGGTCTCCAACAAAGGTGGGTTTAACTAAAAACACTAGCAAAGAAATAAATGCAAAATGACAATAGTCATTGTCAAAATGACAATAGCCTGTGGACAGACTGCCTTAACTGGGCAGGAGAAATCTATGCCAGGGAGCCCTGAGAGGGACTGATGAAGCTGTGCAGTGGGGGCCTTGGGAAGGTCTCTGCACACCTGGATCACTGCAGAGGGGGACAGGGGAAGTTACTGAGTCCAAAATCCTGTCTCTTACTTCATTGCATCCTTATGACCAAACCCAACGGAGCAGAAAGCTTTATAAATATGTGTTGCTGCTGCAGCTCATGAGTCTAGGTGATTGTCGCCGTAAGCTAGCCTTGTCATTCTCTAATAATAAAGTCTTACCTAAAAGTATCACATGTGCTAGCTTGATTTTTTTTTTTTTTTTTGGTAGCTACCATCTGAGCTTAGTATTTTATTTGGATAGTGTGGAGTTGGTTACAGGTCCCCTCCCTCTGCTTTTAAAATGTTTGACAAAGAGAAACACCCAGGAGAAAAATCAGCTCATTTATTTCAAACAAACAAGCATGATCTCTTGATGATCAACCTTCTGTTTAGAAGGTAAATAGTGTCCCTATGGCTTCTCTGATCTTACCCCTCCCACTGGGTGTCTCTACTGCTCAGCAAGGGAGCCCATTCTGCTATGGCTACAGAAAACACCTCACTGACCCTGCTCCAGTGGTTGGCAACAAAGATGCAAACAGGCAGGGAACTCAAAAATAACTGTGGCCAGTAGGTCTCTCTGGAGTTTCAACATCACTTGCACTGAAACCTTCGTTAGGATCCTAGCAATGGCTTAAGACCCCCACAAACCATTAATAATGCCCACCTCCATGCCGACAGGGCAAACTTAACAAAACTGAGCTCTCTTTCATAGCTGCTAAAGTGACAGTTTAACTAGAAAACAACTCTGGGAATTAGTGACCTCTCCTTCCTGAAATCTGGATACCTTGCTCTGTAAATTCTGAGTAGTAGTTTATTTCTTTTACTAAGTATTGAAATAGTTTTTATAGAAAAATCAGCAGTCAGGCTGCAAACCACAGAATTTTACACTATGTTAAGTATCAAAGTGTTCAGAGACAAAAATCAAACATGTTAATAGACTCATTTCCACCAACAGCATGTACTCTGACCTCCTTTGTAGTAAGGATTGCTGAGTTAACATAAGTGGTAAAAACATCCTTGATGAGTCTGTATTAAAAATGAAGTCTCAGTGTGCGTGCTACAGTATCGCAAACAACACATCCCCAATGACACAGTGACATCATAGTGTTCAGAGCTGGGGAGATCGTGAAGAGCTGACAAATGCCCTGGAGAATTCTTTCATCCCAGCAATGGTGTGGAAAGATCCCAGGGAAACAAGTGGCATAGGACAGGGTTCTAAGCACCCCAGACCAACGTGCACAAAAGACACAGCTCTCAACTCGTCATCAGAAGAATGGCTTGAGTGAGTTATGTTCAAATTATTAAAACCATTCTCCCATTTTAAATTTTACTCTGAATACTTTTGACATCGCATTATTCAAAAAAAAAAAAAAAAAAGCACCTTTCCTGGGCCACTGAAGCTCTCCTGAAAACTGAAGCCTTTAACTTGATTTCCTAGAATGTTCTTCTCACCTTAATCATCAATGACCTGAGTTTGACCTTCCTCACGTATTCCTATATATCACAAGGAATCCAATTTGTAATGTTTTACTTCAAACAAAACACTTTTACCTGAGACTGTTCCTCTGAAACATGGTGGCATCAATGAGTTCCAGGCGGCATCTTGTGACACCAGTATTACTAACTAGGCCTTTCTACCACTTGTGGGTCTAACCTTTTCATAGCCTTCTTCTGCAAGTCAGATGAGCATTATTTGTGTCAACAGCATGTAAAACTCTGTCCATATAAGATTGTTTCCAAATTATGGTAGCAAATGCCAAGATAAGGGTGGAGATAAAATTTAAGGAGCATAAAAAGAGAACACCATACTTTATTTTAAAAAACCCACTTAACCACTTCGGTACGAGCTTCAACTACACTCGACAGCCACAGATGAGCGCGCACAGCGACTGTATCCGACAGCTGTGATGTGACTTTTCTAAGTTTTCATTTATCAAAATAAAATTGTGAACATTTAAAAATAGCGTAATGAAAACATGTATGTGTACGTTCCCTATTCTGATTTACGTTACAAGCGAAGCTGCCCGTGAAGTGGAACAAGCGTTCAGTGTCTGAAGCTTTCCTCCCCTCACGAGAGCAGGACGCGCCGCCTGCGCAGCACACGCCACGCCCACCGAGGTGCCGGCCGCGCCTGCGCAGCACACGCCACGCCCACCGAGGTGCCGGCCGCGCCTGCGCAGCACACGCCACGCCCACCGAGGTGCCGGTCGCGCCTGCGCAGCACACGCCACGCCCACCGAGGTGCCGGCCGCGCGCCAGGGGTCCCGGTGGGCACCGCACCCAGGTGGTTAAAGCACATTTGTGCTTGTTTACAGTCTATAAAATGCATGATTTTATTATTTGATCCATGCAGCATCTGGTTATCCACATACAATCTATCCCACCACATGGTGCCGTAACCTTGTTATGTGCACATGAAGTCACCCAAATGTGCTAAGAAGTAGTGAGCAAATGCTTAAAGTGGGCTGGAAGATCATCCCCACCAGTGCCAGCGTGGTGGGGAACTGTCACTCACAGTCTGCAACACTGCAGCACAGTGCTGGGGCCAGTATTTTAGAAACCATTTTATACATAAAAAAATCACTCATCGTTTACCCAGGCTTAAATACATGACTTTCTGGCCTTGACCAGTGAAAGAAAAGGAATGTTTTCAACAGACTCCACAATTGTGCCTGGGGCTAGCCTTGACTGGCTTCCTGGCCACTACGGGAGCACCCCATTACTTATGACAGCGACTTAGAGCCTCCCTGCTCCTGTGTCGCAGCAGGGCCAGCAGGGGTGTGAGCTGAAGTGACAGGCTCAAGAGGACGAGCTGTGTGGCTCTGGGCTGGAAGCCCAGTTAGATGTGGGAGAGGTTGCCGAAACTGAGACAGGTCTAGAAATGGCATGTGTCGTATCAAATCCTCTTTGTAACCTTTACATTTAATTTATCATACATATTCTGTTTTTAAGCAAAAATATTGTTAATAACTTTTAATGAATCAAGATTTATTCTGAATTATAAATATAAAAAGAGCTGTAAGAAAGTACGGATTTGAGTGTGACTGGACTGTAACTACAGAGAAAGGCAATCTGCGCCGGGAACACCCCCGAGGTCCAGGAAGCCCCTGCAAGTCACTATGTGTTATGACGCCACCATAATGTGACGTGTTGAGAGCCACACTAGGTGTTGTGTTGTTACTGCCAAACCTGATGGTACAGGAGAAACCTTTGGGGAGCTTTTAAAATACACGGATTCCTCACACCTTCACCTAAGAAGTCCTGAATCAAGATCTCTGAGGACAGGCTTAGGGAGTTTGTTTTAAAAGTTGCCCAGGTGACTCCAAAGCACAGCCTAATTTGGGAATAACACATCTATTCCACAGCTAGGAGAAATTCTCCAGGCTACATAAGATCTCAAAGGCCCGACTATGTTAATCGATCCAGGTATGGTCAAGAATTAATATACTGGAGATAGCAGGAAATAAAAAAAAAAAGAAAATCTGCAAAAAAAAAAAATGGGGAACTGGCAATGTCAATGCAACCAAGTGTGAAAACCCACTCTGTGCCTTTCTTTAGTATCTGCCAATCCAGTGCAGGTTGCCTGTGATCCAATTAAGCAAATATTTCCTAAATGCATATGAAAATGTTATAAAGCAAACTCACTGAGGCAGGTAGATCTCAAATCATCCAATCATGTCAGCTTTTGTCAGATTCTTGCTTTCCTTTACAATTGTCTGGGGCAAGTAGAGGTAATTTTAAACTAGGAATTAGTTAAATCCTATGATCTCTTGATCAATGGCTTTTCATGAATATTGGTCTTCTCTTCCTCGTTAGACCACAAACCCTAAAACAGGGATTATTTTCAAAGCCTCCTCTCAGCCCACCCCCAGCCTAGCACTGGGCCCAGGCCTTCAGTCCTGCTGGGGCCAGCAAACCTATGTCAAACCAGGTGTTCCACTAGCTTAGGGTGGTCAACAGTGAGCTAAACTAACAGAGAAATTAGAAAATGAGGTTTATAAAATATAAAAGATTTAAATAAAAATTTGTGGAAATCCACCCCACTATACTTCTTGAGCCACAAGTGAAAGAATCATAACCAAACACCATTCCACATTCAGATCTGACCTCCCAGAATGGATTCATTTTCGGTGGAAGTTCTAGTGCTCAAAGGAACAGCAAAAATGAACTGCATTCCTCTTTCACGTTATTCTCTGCACTGCAGCTCTCTGGGACTCTGTGTAAAACTGCCCTGTGAGGGCATGACCCTATTAGTCATGGTCATCTGCTCTGGGCTAGCATCCTCCATAGCACTGTATCCTGGGGCACTGAGTTACAAGCTGAAACAAGCACACGAAATGCAGATGGAATAAACTTCCCCTTCTCCTGATTTCTGGGTGTCAGAATTCAACACCCTGTTTCTGATAATATCCTTCCCAGGTAATGAATAATGAAGGAGGGGCAGCCCCACTTTTCTCCTCTCTCCTTTTTAGAACAGGGAACAGTCATTTTCTTTCACTTTAATAATTTTCTCCCTTGCAAGAGGAATTCAAATGTCTTTCACTTGCCAGGAGAGTGGGAGGAGGGTGGGTGGAAGCCTTTAGAGACCTTCGATAACAGCTGACACAGAGCTCAGGAGAGGAGCTGGCGATTAACCCGTTCAGAGCCAAGACCGTCACTGATGTTTAGCAGGAGAGGAAAAATCAGACCCCAACCTGGACCCAATTTAGGAAAGACACATTGCCAAAAAAAAAAAAAAAGCAGTTCAGTGGCATTGATTTATTTTCCCTAAGATAATTAATTTTAAGTTAAAGAAAGAAAAAATAAAAACCCTCCAAAAGGCTGGATGGAGGGCTCTCCAGGACCGCAGGCTGTGGGTGGGGGTCCCAGGCCGGGCGGGGAGGAGGAGGGCTCTGTTCCTGGACACCAGCACTGGCAAATCCAAGCCCTGCCCAGCGGCCTTCTGTCTGCTAGTAGTTACAGGCTTTTGCGATTTCTATTTCCTGTTGTTCTACTTGTTGCAGACCTGGCTTACCAAACAGCACCCCATATTTCCGCCCACCCTGGGGATGCCATTCCACCTTTCTGGGGATGACATCACGGAAAGAGTGTAGAACCCAGGTGCATCGACCTCAGCTTCATCTCAACTCTCATGTGCCCTCTCACTTTCAGCTTTCTAGACTAATTTCCAAATTTCACTGGGGTGAAATCTTATGTAAAACCATGTAGAAGACTTGCCTGGATTGAGGCAGGTGAAGACAGGTGCTCACTTCAAATGGCTGATAGGGGACGAAAACTGTGGGACTGACAAAAAGTATGAATCACAGCAATTCCAGACTTTGGAGAAATTAAAAATGTTACACTATCTGGAACTTTCTTCCAACACTATTATGCTAATCATCTTCTGATTCCCAGTTTTAAATAGCAGTGACTGAGTAATTCCTCTTGTTTAGTCCCCTTTTCTAAACTCGAGTTCTATGCACAACATGAATCATGTATTTCCTCCCACTTTTCTGACTCTTCCGTGTAGGACAATCAGGCCCATGCAGCATTCTCCTAATTCCACAGACCATGCACAGCAATTTCCTTTAAGGCTCAGAAATCAGGTACTGTTTTTATTTCCTCCAGTTCCACTGGGATGGAAAGAATCTTTCTTCATGTGTATCTTACTCAGATTTACAATATGGTCCTTCTAAACACACATAAACCACAGCCAATTTTTTGGCTCAGAAGTAAAATGCTGATTTGTATGTTTTCAATGAATTACTAAATGCCCTAAAAATTGCATGCATAAAATAAAATGAAAAGAACAAAATTACACAATCTGCTTCTGCTCAAGCAATACATAATCATGTGGCTCTTTTTGAGCAAATGCACCGTGAATATGCTTAAAAGCACAGCCTTAGGCTCACTGCAGCTCTGGAAAGTGCAGGGTGTCCTTATGCAGGTGTGGCGAGGCAGGCCTCACAGTCACACCTGCTACACACACAGAGCACCTGCATGTATGGTGCATGTATGGTGCATGTAAAGGGCCATGTGGTTGGATTCCCCACATTAAGGCCACGGCCGATGACAAAGCAGACTTAGAAGCAGTCAGTTAGATCAGGGGTCATACCTACTTGGGTGAACATCTCACCTGCTGGCCTGAAGACAGAAAGCTGCAGAGAAGTCTCTAAAGGAGCAAGAGGCTCTTGTCAGCACTGGGAGACTGGAGGTAAGTGTGCCGGTTCCCACCAGGAGTAAGCATGGCTGTCGGCCCCAGGCAGGGCCATGTGGGTGTGAGGGGCGCTGTCTCTGAGAACGGGCACCAGAGGGGCTGGGAGAAGCTTGCCGCACTCCTGCTAATGGTGCCATGGACGACCACAGATGCAGCTCCTCACCTGGCCTGTGCCTTTCCATCCCACAAATACTGATGCTGGGAAACATGAAATCATTATTTGCTTTTTCCATATCGTCCAGTTTAGACCTGCCCAGTCTGATAGAGTAGCCACTAACAACAGGTGGTTTTGAGCATTTGAAATGTGGCTTGTTCAAATTGAGAAGTGCGGGGTATATAAAATACACACTAGATTTTGAAGATTATGAAAAAAGAATACAAAATATCTCACTAGTAATTTCTAAATATTACATGTTGAAATACTTTTTGATATATATTGTGTTAAGTGAAATATATTATTAAATTGTGCTTGTTTTTTTTTGTTTTTACTTTTTAAAAATGTGGCTTCTAGAAATGTAAAATTGTGTATGTGGACTGCATTTGTGGCTCACACTTTATTTCTATTTTCTGTATTTGGCCAGCGCTGCTCTAGAGAATGTATTCATTACAATAGGCCAGACCAGTCACGTGTACCAATGCTGTCCACCCTGAGATCAGCAGTAGGTCCTGGCTTTGTAGACACATAACGCAAAAATTTGATTTAAAAATGCTTTTCTTCTGAATAGCTAGTATAGAGTACTTACCATCTGCAAACTTGAGCCTGACACTTTATGCATATCAATTCATTTAACCCTCACAGTAACTCTGTGAGGTAAGGACCATCATCATGCCCATTTCAGAGAGGAGCAAACTGAGGCGCGACCTCTTGGACATGCAGAGCTGGACTCTGAACTCAGGTGCCCGGCGCTAGCCAGCAGCGTTCCTTCCACACCCACTTCTGTCGGGTGTGAAGTGGCCAACAAATACTTCTAAAATAACCTGGCTTATAACCAGAATAAAAAAGTAGTGGGAGATGCACACATTTCTTGAATTATAGTCCAACTAACTACAAGAGTCACTGCGGCTGAGTGTGATATGAAATTCACAGAACGACAAGTTACTTTACAAATGTTCACTGATTTTCTGCCATGTCTTTTGCATAATCGGAGTCTATCTTTATGCAGGTAATAACCTCAATAACTTTGTGGCAGCAAATCTTAAAACTCTGGCACCTATCACTGTAAATACAAATGTCAAATAAAGTTCTTGACAGTTATGTTTTTTGTTGTGCATTATGCTCACAAAGCCCTTCCAGTATCATCTCTGTAAAGTTTTCTTTAACAAGACACAGCACAAAGAAAACATATGTTAATAAATTAGAAAATTCTAATTTGTTTTAGGGGGGCTGTGGGTGAATAGAACTGGCTATGACACACGGTCATCGCTGACTCTTGCACGGTCCTCTTATTTTATTGTTTGTTTGATAATATAATGAACGCTCAGGAGCCCTCCCACCCCCCAACTAGACACAATCAATAACTGATATTTACCTGTATGCTCTTCCGTATCCTATTATTCTCAATATTGCGATTATCACTCTTTATTCTCTTAAAAATATTATCACAAATATATGTACTTAAAGAATATAGTACTTAGTTTTGCTTGTTTTTGAACTTTATGAAAGAGAATTGTAACACATAATCTTTTAACACTGGAGTTCTTCCACATTAAGACACTGAGACCCATGCATATTACCGTGTGTGGCTGTAATTCACGCATTTTCACTGATGTGCATTTCACCGTGTGAACAGTCCACATGTTATGTATTCATTGTCCTGTTACTAAGCATTTGGGTTATTTCCAGTTTTTTGTTCTTACAAACAGTACCACTATTAATTATTCTTGAACATGCTTCTTGTTATATATTTCTAATAAAAACATTTATTTTATTTATTTAAACAAATTTGATTTTAAAATCCAATTGAACCCTCACCGTTTTGGTGGCACCACCTCTTAGGTTTTCCTCAAAAGTGGCGGAAAAAATAAAGGCCCGATGGCATGATGGTTCGGTTGTGTGCCATTCAGAATTTGCTTTCCATGTTACTTATAAATACAGTTCCTCAGTATATAAAATGATTACATGCACAAAGTGGTTTATAATTCTCCTCACAAAAGAAAAGGTTTATCTTCAGAGAATTCAGTAATTTGTTCCTTACATAAAATGATTTTTTTAAGAATTATGCAATTAGCCAAGGAAATGTCTACAACTGCTCTTTGATTGAAGTGATATGATGATTAATTTTCTACCAAATGCTGTATTTTCTCCATTCTTGATGTAGCACTGTTCAATAATAGATTTCTGAAGGTGTGGGGGTGTATGGGAGGAGAAATGTTATCACATTAAATGTTCATATCTATTATAAGATACAGAAATTGTACATTTTTAAAAGGTGTATATTAAGGCTCTCTCAATCCAAGGTTGGGCTTTCTGGCTTGGGTACACAAAAGAACTTTAAAAGTTGTTCAGAGCTGTAGTTTACCGGTGAGGCTTTTCTATGTTCAACCTTTATTTATAAGTTGGGGAATATTTTATTCGCAGTTACCACAGATACTGCATGTTGAAAAGATGCATATAAGAGTAAATGCAGGCCGAGTGCAGTGGCTCACGCCTGTAATCCTAACACTCTGGGAGGCTGAGGCAGGAGGATCGCTCAAGGTCAGGAGTTCAAAACCAGCCTGAGCAAGAGCGAGACGCCATCTCTACTAAAAATAGAAAGAAATTAATGGACCAACTAAAAATATACATACAAAAAATTAGCCGGGCATGGTGGCACATGCCTGTAGTCCCAGCTACTCCGGAGGCTGAGGCAGGAGGATTGCTTGAGCCCAGGAGATTGAGGTTCCTGTGAGCTAGGCTGATGCCACAGCACTCACCCTAGCCTGGGCAACAAAGTGAGACTCTGTCTCAAAAAAAAAAAAAAAAAAAAAAGAATAAATGTAGGTAAGAAAAAAATAAAAAATATTTTCCTGATATTTCAAGTCTTAATTCAAAATAGTTGTAAGAAACACTAAGTTTTAGTCCTAACAGTCCTCATTTACTGGTTGGTATTTAAAATTTAACTTTTAGAATATCAGTCCTGTGGTCATGTAGTTAGAATAGACAGCTGATAGAGGAAGAGGTCCGTAGTCTGTTACCAGTTGTTTACACCTTAGTGTGAGTTAGGTCCTATGAATGGATGCCTAGGAATGGAGCTGTCGCAAACGTATCTGTCAAAGTCTTCCTGTTTCTGGCTAATTTTCACTGTAATTCAAGTCTCTTTCCTGTTCTAGTATTTGAACTTAGTCAACAGGAATAACAATAAATTCACATTTACCGTGTTTTGTACCTTACCAAGCTTTTTCATGCATGTGGTCCAATTCATTCCTCAGTGTAAGATAGGTATTACTATTCCCATTTTATGGATGGGAAAACTCAAAGGCAGATTGGTTAAAAGACTGTGTCTGACTAGTATTGACTCAAGTCTTTTCAGCCTTGGGCTAGGACCACTGCACCATAATTCACTGGGGATGACTGGAATAGTTCTGAAAAACTGCTTGGATAGAGGACTCATCCTCCAATTTATGGCTGAAATATTTTCTATTTTAAAGAGACAAGAGGTTCCAGCAAGAAAACTATAAACATTTAATTTTTGAAGACCTCAAAATATTTAAAATCTAGTTGGCACATCTTAAATTTGACAAAAATTTATCTTTTTTCTTAATATAAGGGCATAATAAAAATGTAGATCTTTGCTCTGAAAGAAGGCCATATGTATTAGGAATCAAATATATAAAACCACTATAGAGGGTAAATCCCTGGGTAAGACCATGTGACTATGCACAAATACCTCTACTTCTGGGATTGCTTTCAAGTTCCTACAGAATAATTTTAGGTAACAGCACATAAAAAGAGGTTAAAAAATTAAAAATAGAAACTTGTCCCAGAGATATTTTTGTATCACACGTGAGGAATGTAACACAAGCCATCTGAGACCCTAAGACAGAATGAGAGCATAAAGCCAAGAGCGGGACAAGGTGCCCCCACGCTGATGGCCCCTGTCATGACGGCGCAAACGGGACGCCGGCAGCAAGGACGAATGATCAAAGACACCTTTCCTGGCTCCGGGAGCTCAAGAACCCTTCCTCAAGTGAGTGAAAAAAATAACTGCAGGCTGATATTTTGCCATCCTAATTTTTGTTAACAACTGCCCAATTGAGATTTTACAGTATGATGTCAAAGAAATGAGTAAGCCGCAAGAGCATGAAGTGAAAATGCCTGACTCTCAGCAGAGGTTTGGTGGATAAGTTGTGTCCTCCAGGGCAGGCACAGTGTCCTGTCCGCAGCGAAAGCCCAGTTTCCAGACTGCCCCAGCCCACAGGAGGTGTTTGGGAAACGCTTCGTGAATGTGTTAATGAGCCAATAACTCCCACACTTCCATTCCCATCTACTTGCATTTTCACTCCCAAAAGGAGAGAGTGACTAGTACATCTGTTTGCAGGACAGTCAAGGGTGTCAGCTAGGTCACAGTGAACTGAAAGAACCACTATCATTCCAAGCAACTGTCCCTTTCCAGGCTGCTGCAGGAGATTTTTTTCCCCCTTTTATTTTATCATATTATGGGGGTACAAATATTGTTAGAGTTACATATATTTCCCCTGCCATTCCTGCTGCAGGAGGTTTAACCCCTGCCACACGTGCTCCAGTCGGCAGGTCCCTATCTGTAAGAAAGTCTATCCATCAAAGCAGGTCACCGAACAAATGCTCTTCCATCCTACCCTGACCATCAACATTACCATAGCTATGATGTGCGGTTCCGACTTACATGGATAACACATATTTGCAAACTCTGGGAAGAATCTAATAATGGCAATTTATGTGCAATGACGAACTATTAGGAAGGTACAGATTTGGTTCACAAGCAAGGTGCCTCCATGGTAACTACTGCTTATAATTTCCCGCATTCCGTTCTGCAGCACCACGAGGCCTGTCCTCCAAACTGCAGAGCATTTTCCTCTACTCCGTGGACACCTCTGTACTGGCGAGAAAGAGGCGGCCCTCCCTTTCCTCTACATGCCGCCTCCAGCTGCTCCTGCTGCAACGCATCTCCCAACCCACAACGGGAGCCGATAAAAACAGGTTCTGGAGAAAAGGGATTTCTGTTTTCTATTCAAATTTTCATCAATGAACCCACTGCATTTATCAAGTAACACCTTTGTCATAATTCTACCGGCTCTAGAGCCAGCATGGCCTTTCAGAGACCATACTATCTAGCGTTCATTCTTATGGAGATGCAACTAGAGCCCCAGACACTGGGTGACAGTTCCCAAGATTTTGTCATTAATATGCAGCATGGGGGAGAAACTCAGACTCTTCCTAGAGCCCTGCTCTGCGACACAGCCTCGGCAGACGTGGCTCCTGGCTCTGAAGATATGAACAAGGACCTCAGGGATTCTCACTCAGTCTGCAGCTGACACTATTTTTGAACAAATAACTAAAAATTGCAGAATTAAATGGCACTTAACCTAGACACAAAAGTAACATCTACAGAACCATGAATGGGTAACCAAGGGCCACAGTAAGTGGGGAGTTCAAAAGAAAAACTTTCCAACTCTCCAAGCTGGTGATCGAACAATGTTCTTTCGGCCCGGCCTCAACAGCCACTATTCACTGCATGTGTGTGACGGACCAACACAGAAACCCGTAGGAATAGAGCTAGCGTGCTGCAGAGGCTGGTAGGGAGGTACAGATTCTGGACCCAGAGGCAGCCCAGGGAGGGGGTGGGGGGCACAGACTCCAGAACCGGACTTTGGGATTCTAAGTCTGAGCCCGCCACTGACTACCTGCGTGGCCTTCACCTCTGCACTGCAGGTTCCTGTTCCCTAAGCTGGGGCCGCTGAGATTAAGGGAGCTCTTATGTCGATGGCTCTTGGTAAGTGGTGACTGCTATGGGGGTGTCCGCTCTTCTGGGTAGACTGAAACCCCTGGCAACCTTCCAAACACAGGCAGGTGCCCATCTAGGTTACTGACTTGATTTTGGCTGAACTTGCAAAGAAGAGCATGCAGAAATGCATCTTGTAATCTGTAAGCTATGAAGCTTCTTTCATCAACACACTCTTTGCATTCCAACCACCCTGCTCGAATGATGATGTTGCTTAGATCAATATGGCTCTCTGTTGACACGTCTTAAGTTCTCAGGACAGGAGTCATGCACATGCCATATGCTGAACACACTATAGACTTAATGAGCATCAGTCTGAACACCCATTACTGAGGCCTTCACAGCATCGGCAGGTCTCTCAAGCAGGGCAGCTGGAGTGACACGGGGCTGAATGTGATTTCAGGCTGTGTGGCTGGTTTGCAGTACCTTGGAAGTGGGAAATTCCCACTGAATTTGGTGTCATCTGACACATGACTCCTGGACCCGGAGTCCAGGAGAATACTGGACCCGTAAGAAATGGATGTGGCTTCTAGTCTTGGTTCTATCACTGATGCACTGTGAACTTGGACAGATCAATCTCACCATTGCCTTGGAACCCTTGTTCCTCATTTATGAAATCACTCTAACATTCATATACACCATACGCTTATGTTTTTAAAGAGGACCAAGGGACAGAAGAGAGGGAAACAATGTATTTGCCCCTCTGATCCCCAGTGTTGAAGAAAAGTAAAATGGTTTTTTATCTTTTTTTCTTGTTGTTTTTGAGACAGGGTCTGCCTCTGTCACCAAGGGTAGAGTGCAATGGCATCATTATAGCTCATTGCAGCCTCAAACTCCTGGGCTCAAGCGATCATCCTGCCTTAGTCTCCCAAATACGTAGGACTGTAGGCACATACCACACCTGGCTAATTTCTTTCATTTTTGTAGAGACAAGATCTCACTACATTTCGTTGCCCAGGCTGGTCTCGAACTCCTGGGCTCAAGCAATCCTCCCAAAGTGCTGGGATTACAGGCATGAGCTACCACAACTGGTCTGGCTTTTTATCTTGATACTACAACCTTTATGCTTTTATGATTTATTTATTTAGGTTTTGGTTCCATTCTTGGGGTGACTGCTTGGTGCGCACACGACTCCACATGAAGCGTGGAGCGGGGGGGGGGCACATGGAAAGGGGCTGCAGCGCAGGACGCAATGACAAGCCACGGAGACAAACAGAAGTACATTTTCAGCAAAATAATTTTAAATTTTTTGACAAAGCCCAAGGATGAAGAGATGACTGTCGTGTTTGTCACAGTGGGAGATGCTGCCCACTCTCTCCATGTCGCAAAGCTCCTATAAGTCTGAACCCTCTTTTCATTAACATACTTTTTTGTAGAAAAAAACCACTTTTTCTCAAGAGCACGGGATTTTTTTCTAATGAGCAAATTGGAAGCTGGTTGTTACCTACAAAAACATTTCATATAATGAAAACAAAAGCAGCTGACGAAACTGAAAAGGCAACACTGGAGCTGGTTTCAGCAGAAAGGAGCAGCCGGGGTGGGGGTGGGGGTGGGGAGTTTGCGCCAAAAAGCCCCAAAGAGCTTGAAGAGCTCGGTGAGCAGGAAGCCACCCAGAAGCCAAAGCTGTTGACTTTTCAGGTATCACCTAGAGACTTCTCTGTCCTAGGCTGTAATCATCACAATTGAACCCAAGATAAGCAGACACCTCAGATAATGAAATTCTAGAGAGTCTATCCTTCCAAATGAGAGATTTCCAGGGATTTAATTCTTACAGCAATAAAACTTTTTTTCATATTAACTCCTGAATGGAAATCTTTCTGAAGCATTCCATACATCCCTAAGCTAGAATTTCACTTCTCTCTTCTCGAGGCCTCAGGATCTAGACCACGAGCGTCAGCTGCTGTATGTGTGCTGCAGACACAGGGACACCCGGGAGACTTGCCCCCCCACACATAATGTCTCCAGGGCTTTGCTCTGTGAGTTCCAATGTATATGTTCTACACATTGCTGCCTCTTTCCTCGCTGTTTATGGTACTTCTCTTTGCCACTTCTTCATTTCTAATCTGATGGAGACTTAGAGGAATCTTTTCAGGTGTGGTGGAGCCTTAGACATTGTAGCTCAGAGCATGGACTCTGGTGACACACACCAGCTCCCCTGGCACGAACTGCGTGACGTGGCCAGGTACTTGTCCAAGTCATGGTGGCCGCTGCACCACAGCCACTTCGGTTTCAGGTGTGTGCGTGTGTTTAAATGAAATAGTCCATGCAAAATCTCAGTGAGTAAGGACGGCAAAGCTAAGTATTCATTGATTGCCCAAACCAGTGGTTTGGGAATATTCTTATAAATGGAAGCTTCTGTGCCTATGGGTGAGGCATGGGGTCTAGAACCTGGAACAAAACCTGCCGGGTCACCCTGTAGCCCTCACATAAAGTGAGGGTCTACATTATTTATCAGTCCCCCAGAACAAAGGCCTCTAATCAGGTCCCTTCGGAACTGCTCATTAAGAGTTGGGAGGCCAGGTGTGGTGGCTCACACCTGTAATCCCAGTACTTTAGGACACCAAGGTGGGAGGATTGCTAGAGGCCAGGAGTTAGAGAGACTGGCCTAGGTCACTTAGCAAGACACCCATCTCTGCCGATAAATAAATAAATAAATAAATAAATAGCTGGCACGGTGGCATGCGCCTGTAGTCCCAGCTACTTGGGAAGCTGAGGCGGGAGGATCGCTTGAGCCCAGGAGTTGGAGGTAGCAGTGAGCTGTGATCACACCACTGGGCTTGAGCCTGGATGACAGAGCAAGAGACCGTCTCTTAAAAAATAAAGAAAAACAAACAAACAAACAACAATAACAACAGCCACAACAAGGGTTGGGAAATGCCACAGAGTAATCCCTTTAAGGCAGAAGGTTTGTCTTCAGGGAATCACGAATTAGAAAGAAGCCACTAGTCAATGGCGATTCAGTAGAACTCTATGCTACATACTGGGCTGTCCTGAGTGACAGCCGTGTGGCTTCTGCTGCAGGAAGAGTTGTCCTTAAGATGGGAATCGAAAGATGGCCATGGCTGGGTGAGCCCTGCCCAGTCCCAGACAGGTGGCTCACTCACAGTCAGCTACGGGACTACACTCACAGACTCTTTCTTCTCTAAGACACAGAAATAAGTCCGTGATTTCTATTGACCTGAACTCTGAAAGCAAAAATCAAAATGAGGGGTAGTGAAGTGACTGGACCAAGTTTGCAGCTGAAACAAGGCTGGCTCAGCATATAACACGGATCTGTGACTCTAGTGCCAGGAAGGACATGTAACAGCACGCAGGGCCAGGCCCTGGGGGCAGGCTGCTTGGGCTCCGGTTCTGAACCTCCTCCTGCCTAGCTCTGTGACCTTGGGCACGTCAGTTGCCTTTGCTGGGCTTCTGTTTTCTCACATAAGAAATGAAGACAGTGACTGTGCCCATCCATAGGGCTGTCATAATATACAACTAGGGCAGCTCTTGGCATGAAGTGCTGCTCGAGCACCGGTCATGGCTCTCACGGTGTCAAGCCAACTGACCAACGTGACCACAAAAGGTGAAAACTGAGGAGTAGATAACTTTTTTGGTTAGACTCTCACGCATTCTTTAAAATTCCCAATTTGGCTTTTCTTTACATTTTATTAAAACCATATGATTTATTCCAAGCTAAAGTATTTTCTGCAGAATATGCAATTTTTAGACTCTTGTCATGCAACACCATGCCTGAAGAGCTACCTAAGGTGGAGAGAGTCCCCTGCAAAGGGTCGCCACATCTGACCCTTCATTCAGAGCCAGGCTTGTTCTTGGTCTGCACTGAGAAGTCAGACTGGGCGCCTGCGCCTGGCTTCTGGCTGCCGGCGGCGGAGGCGGGGACGGTGGGAGCTGCCAGCCTGCGCCCACCCCCCCCACACCCCCCACCCCCCCACCCCCCCACCCCCCCACCCCCCCACCCCGGCACCGCCCGCCGGCGCATCCTCAGCAAGGAGGCGAAGGCTGCGCTGCCTCTGAGAGAGGGGAGGGAGGTCTCCCAGCTCCCCAGCGAGCCACGCTCTCCGCATGCTCGGGCACACGTGCATTTGACAGCAAAACCACCAAGTCGAATTTCCAAAGCTTCAGCACTTGGCAACATCTAAAAGGGCAGCACACATACATTTATAAGGGGAGACCCGGGTGACAGCCGACACGTGTCGACGGTTACGGCGTGTCAGGCGTAGCGCCAAGCACTTCGGACACCTAGTTGTACTGAACTCCCCAGACAACTTCATGTGATGGGCATGATGATCGCTGTTATCCCCGTTTCACAGATGAGCAGACTGAGCACAGAGACGCCACTTCACTCACCCGAGGTCGTACAAATAGAGGCAGAGGTGAGGCGAACTACAAAGTCTGCACTCTTAACCATAATGTTAAGGAACCCTTACTCCAGCCGCCAGACACGATTGTTTCTATGCAGCTGTGTGTGTAAAACTGTTATGACATTTTTGGCACTATTTTGTTTCTTTTTTTCCTCTAAGATAGAGCCTGGAGAAGCAACACCAAGCCACCGAGGGAACTGACTGAGAGTCTGGCCATGCCGTGTACCATCCTGTTTATCTCCCACCCCAACACACACTAGCACTCTTTGGGGGGTTGATACAAAATCCGTTAAACAGACTGCTGGACGTCTAGCTATTACAACTGCAGGTGAGTGAACATGCTGTGTGCTTGGCCACCGAAAAATGGGCACGTAGCAGCGGGGAATGTGCACGACACGCAAGCCCTGGTGAGGCGCATCTGAGGGGCACGTGGCTCAGGGTGCCCCGCCCTCCGGGCTCAGGGCAGGGAGGCCTCAGGAGAGGCGGGGAGTGGTGCTGGGAAGCGAGGGATGAGGCAGACGGTCCTGGCCAGGGTGAGCAGGGGCAGGGCAGAGACCCAAGGCGTGGGAGGAAAGGGCCCCTGCTGTGGCAGTGCTGGCAACGGCCCCTCCTCGAGCACCTGGCACTCACTGGCAAGGCAGCCTTCCAGGCACAGGGCACGTAAGGGACTGTAACAAGAGACTGACCGGTGGCGTATAATCAATAAGGCTGAAGCATATGAAATTGCCATATTATAGCTCAAAAATGGCCAAATACTGGCAATTTCTCATAGTTCACCCTAACAGATGATGGTGGCCCTCCCTGCTGATGCAGATCTGCACTTCACATGAATGGGAACGGCGGGGGGCTAACGGAAGAGCCGGCAGATGTGCTCTGCTCCCCACCTGGCCTCCAGGCCAGCACACCTGGGCAACCCCAGACACGTCTCTTAGAGTCCTGCCATCACACCCTGCCCATCTGTAAAGTCAGTCCTCGACCAGACACACGCAGGTCCACTTCCAGCCAAGACGCTGAGGTCAGAGGCAAAGCCACCGCGAGTCCGGGTGGGAGGCGCGGTCAGAACGCAGTGGGGGTAAACTCTGTTTGACCCTAGGAGCAACTGGAATAGGACAGTGCTAGGGAAACTGATGGGTATAAAGGAAGTACTCGAAGTAGGAAACCTGCAAAGATACAGTGGCCTGAATTTCTTGGTAAAGAGAACCACAAGAGAAACATAAATAGTAATTTGACTCAAATACTAAGTATGGTAGTTTCAAAATTACCTTTCATAAAATCAACTAGGACAATTTAAAGCAATCTTTTAATCGAAGCACATATATTTTCTGAATATTCTGTAAGTTTTCTATTATTTGTACTAGTATTTTTATTTCTACTGTAATATTCATGCTGCATTCATACTATAACATTTTATACTGCAGTAAGCATAAAAGTCTCCAAAAAAATGACTCTACGAATGTCTCTCCGTAAATCTCCTGTAGGGCTAGAGTCTCTTTTGAAACCCTTCCTATGATGTAGCAGATTTCTGAGGAGGAGCCTCTTTGATGCGCCCTAATTTATGTGCTGGCCGCTCCACACACCCACCGTCCCTGGTCTGCCTGCTGAACTCACCTGTTCCTCAAGACAAGACCCCTAACTGCTCCCACGGAGGTTAAGCCCACCTTCCCCTCACTGACGTTACAATGTGTCCTGATTATCTAGTTAAACTGTGTAGGCCCTGCTAGAACTTCTTATGGATACACACAATACGGCTTGGTATTTCCAACGCCGAACATAGCTCCCGACACATATCAGGTAATCACTTAAAAAAAAACTAAAGAAATGCCTATTCAGATAAAACTGATAATGTTTAATTTAAATATATCAACTTCCAGTATGTTATAGAAATTCACATGAAGATATGATACACTACTTATTAACTATAACATTTTACCAAAAGAAGTAAGAAATACTGATTATAATCTTTAGCAGTTTAAATCTTTCAGGCAGTTAAAGATATCCGTTGCTACCATATTAGTTTCTTTGGTAGCTGATTACATAGTTCAATAAAAAATGATAAATACACAAAAGTTTAAGAACAATTTAAAAATCTTAAGAAATACAAAACTGAATACTTTAAAATCCTCATTTAAAATTATCATCATTTGATATGTAAAGCATTGGACCATTTAAATAACGTCTAAAATGTAGAGATTATTTAAGGAGGAGAGGCTTGAGAAAGAGGAGATAGGAACCTCCTAGTAATTTTTCAAGTCAATTGACTTGTAGTATACTTGTAAAAGGTATTCTTTAGGTCAAAGATATACTCCTGTGGATGAAGAAATGCAACCTAATAAAAATTCCATAAAATCTTTTAACACTATTTTTGATAAAAAGTCATAATTTTTCTACCAATATGCTGGTTAAAAATTACTGTCTTGATTGTGATTACACAGACAGTTCTAGAAATAATCAAGAAAAATGGGTAGGAAAACTCACATCATTCTCATATTGGTGATGGCAGTAGGGAGGAAAATCGAGAAAAAATATGTTTTCCCTTTTCTCTTTTTTAGAGATGGTTCTAAAAGTTTTTGCTATGAAGAGACAATCTTCCATTCTTTTTAGATATTTCTGAAGAACAACCATTGAGCTAAGTGTAGATTTGGATAATATTTTTTAAAAGCAATGTTCATAATTTAGATAATATTTTGCACATGATTCAGCCTCTCACGTGCATGTGTGTGTACGTGCATGTGTGGACACACAGGCAGGATAAGGAAGAGTGTGGCACGGCTCATTTTACCTCTACTTGGGATGAAAGTTTAAATGGAAATGAATGAAGCAACTGGTATTTATCTCTTCTTGCCACATACTTACATGCTTTATAAAATGGAAAAATATATTTATTTTTATTATAATTAGCTTGAACATATTTTTCACTAACATCTCTTTAAACACTAGATAATTATGTGTGTGTAATAAATTAGCCGTCACAACTGTGAATGCACTATTTAAGCTAAAAGACAACATTCCCTTTTTCTGAACACCACCGAATGAGCTTGTAGGCTGAGGGCTCACCTCGACTTCCAGCTAAAGTGTGCTGTCCCCTACAGACCTGAGGTGCTGAAGCTGCTGCGCCGAGCGGCCTTGCTGTGAGGGACGCGGTTGCCTGGCTGGCTTTGCCAACGAGATGTCACTCACCCAGGACGCCCCGCTGCGTCAGGTGCTTCCACAAAGCCTTCGGTCTGAGCACTATAGTCCTTGTTAATCTTCTCTGGGTGGCTACAGAATTTCTAGTCTATACTACATAAGTTAGCGTTAAATTACACAACGCTTTATTGTTCATTAATTTTATATTTTACACTATGTTTTATGTACATCTTGTTTCTTCACTACGTTATTTTAAGTTTCTTAAAGCTGGAGGTCACAGCTCACACTTTCTTTGTGTAAACCATTGTCCTGAGCGCAGTGTGGAGCACACGGCAAATGCTTGGCTTCAGTGAACATTTACTGAGTATAACCACATGCCAATGTCATGCCAGGCAATGAGGAGAGGGCTCCTGCCCCCAATCAATGCATGTTCAGTGGCAAAACTCAACGTGACTCATCATGATGTCAGCTTTAAGAATAAAAGGACAGGCATAAAAAATACACATTTCTAACGATGACACATAATCTACTAAATAAGTCTATCCTTGTTAATTGGAGGGACTTAAAAGAGAGCAAATACCCTGTTTCTTTAGTTCTTTTGGTCATTCAATTGAGTACTTATACTAAATGCTCAACACTGACCTTTGGCAAATCAATATTTAAACATGGATGTCTACACAGCACGCAGACTGTGTTCTCGAGAATCTTGGTTTTCCAGGTAAAGAAGCAGGCAAGGCTGGTTTTGAAGGTGTTGAGAGCCAGACCCGGCGGGCGGGCGGGCACAGGCAGTGGGAGGTGCACAGAGAGGGGCAGGCGGGGCACACAGGAGGCCAGGCATTTCCTGTCGGGCAGGAACTGCAAACTAGGTCCGTGAAATAGAAACAGGTGTGGGAGGGACAGAGTGTCTCACAGTCCAAGAGGAAGACCATAGGATGGGTACAGATTGAACAGGAGAAAGATGACATGCAGTATGGACCTAGCGGGTTAGAGAAGTATTCCCAAAGAACTGCTAGATGCTGTCACAGGCTATCAGCCATGCTGAGCCCAAGTCCAGTGACGTCTGAACACCCAGCGCGGGCTGTGTAACTTGCGATCTCCCTCGGAGAGGAGGTCGCGCCTTCTACACTCTAAAACATCGCTATTTAATGGATGCCTAATAGACTTATTCTGTGTTTTCATAATCAAGTACTCTGGTGTTGTATCTCAGCACCCAGTTTCTGCCCAATTTATTCTAATATTAAATTTCATTTAAAAACATTTATTTGGTAGTTCAGGCTAGATACTTTTTCCATACTAAGATTAACTACAATTACATTCTATAACAGGCTTTCTTCACTGAGAGATAAAATTATGTTAAGAAGATTGCTCTTTAGGACCTACAGTCGGTTTAAAGCCTTTCCCTGCTCTTTTATGTCTTTTGGGTTTTATGCCACACACAAATATTTCCTATTCAAACAAATACAAACACAACTTAAAAATGGAATTGTTCTGTGTTGTGAGAATGTTATACATACAGTTGATTTAATTCAATCTATGCCATAAAAATAACAGAATAAAAAAAAGTACGGGATTATTTTAAGAGGTGAAAAAAAAAAACCTGCACCTTCACGGATGACGCTCTCACATCAAACTAAACAATAAAAAGTCAGTGTTTCAAAGGAACCTTCTCAGGAACAACTTCATTATTCTGCCTCTTAAATCCTCAGTGTACTTTCCTCACAAACCACATGTGTTGACTCATTTAAGTCTTAATTTGGCATAAGAATAGTCTCCTAGCTCTGCTCCTTCTACCAAGTCCCCAGAGAGAACTAAAAAGTTCAAAATATTTTCTCTCGGTTACATAAAACTAGCAACGATAAGGACAAAGTGCTCTAATACTAAGGTATTTTTAATGTCATATTCTTCTGAAAAGAGCAAGTATCCTTAGCAATGAACTTCTCCTTTGGTAAACCAACCAAGCAACAAAATTCCAATACGTTCAAACTGCAGGTGAACTTTGGAAACATATATCTTTTTTGTTCAATCTCACACTTTCGATGGATTTGAAGTTTCAGTGCCATCTTATCCAAGGAATTAAAAAAATGAAAAAATAAAAATAAAAAAATGGTACATACACACAATGGAATATTATGCAGCCATAAAAAGAAAGGAATCCTGTCATTTGCAGCAACACAGATGGAACTGGCCTCCCATTAAATGAAATAAGCCAGACACAGGCAGGCGCATGTTGCACGTTCTCACTCGCAGGCGGGAGCTAACAAGTGGAGCTCACAGAGGTGGAGAGTAGAATGGTGGCTGCCAGAGCTGGGAAGGCGAGGGTATGGGAGGGGAGAGAGGTGGGTCGGTGGGCACAGAGACACAGTTAAGTAGAAGTAATGAAGCCCAGTGTTCAGTAGCACAATAGGGTGACTACGGTTAACGATAATTGATTGTGCATTTCAAAATAACTAGAGGAGTGAATTTGGAATGTTCCTAACAAAGAGAAATGATAAATGTTTTAGATGATGTATATCTCAATTACCCTGATTTGAACATTACACATTGTATGCCTGTATTGAAACATCACATGCACCCCATAAATAGGTACAGCTATCATGTAACTATAAAAGCTAAAAAATAATTTGAAAAAAATTTTGCCTTATTTTGTGACCTTAGATTCATTTTCTATGAGGAAAAATACTTTAGATGAAGGTTGTGGTATGGCTCAAGCCCTGATTTCTGAGTGTGGTGAGAACGAGAGGTCACTGTTCTGGCTGGTCACAGCGTGCTGTCACTAAGCGCGTGGAACGACACTTTTTATCTCCATCCTGCCTCACTGTGGCTAGAGTATTTAGAAATAGTCAAAAGACCTGGGCAACAGCTTCCCCCTTAAAAGTACCTGTCGTTCAAATATATCTGTGTGCTAAAACTAGAGTGTGAAAGTTTTGATAAGAACAGGGCATTTGCACAATTTCAAAGGACATCCCTAAAATTCATTTATAAATCGCGAAGGGGATGAAAGGCGCTTTCGCAGAAGCAGTCTCTGCCTTAACTGAGCGGCCAGGCTCAGCGTGACAGACGCACTGGAAGGAAGGACAGGGCGCTTCTGCGCTGCTGCCGCCGACCCACGGACCTCGGGCGGGCCCAGAGTGAGGGCGTTCCATGGAATAAAGGTCAGGCCAAGGTCATGAAAGAAAAGGATTGCTGAGCAACTGTTCTAGTGCACAGGAAAAATGGAAATTAAATGCAGTACTTGATCCTGGGGTTGGGTTATTGAGCAGAGTTCCCAATATCATTACTATTATTGCCGCTATTATTTCGCCATATTATTATGGGGACTCAGTAAAATTTGAGTAAGGTTTGTGGATTAGAAGATAATGTTGTATTAATGTCAAATCTCCTGATCTTGATAACGGCCCTGTGGCTATGCGAGTGGGTGCCCTTGTTCTAAGGAAATAGACACCGAAATATTCAGAGGCAAAAGAGCATAATGTCTGCAACTAACTCCCCAATGGTTGATAAAAATGTATGTCAGTACAGAGAGTGAGAAAGGGAATGTGGCCAAACATAAGCTACTGATAAATCTGGGTGAAGGACACAGGGGGTTTTCTGTACTACTGTGATTCCCCGAAATAAGACAGGGTCTTATATTTATTTTTCCTCAAGAAGACACCTAGGGCTTATTTTCAGGGGGTGTGTTATTTTCCCCTCAAAGCCTCAGCTTGCAGCACGCACAGGATGGCTGGGACCTGACAGGGGAGCCGACCTTGTCGGTGGGGCTGCCTGCACCTTTCCAGTCTCCTCTAGGATAGCAGCTGTCACGATGGGGCGGATGAGAAGGGCTGCTCGTCTTCTTTCCTGCTTGGCGACGACATGCATGGGCTGTGCAGATGTGCTGCGTAGCCACGCCCGTCACTACGGCTTATTTTCAGGGTGGGGCTTCTATTGCGCAAATGCTTAGAAATCCTGCTAGGGCTTATTTTATGGGCAGGGCTTATTTGGGGGAAACATGGTACCTTTGCAGTTTTTAGGTAAGTTTAAAATTGTTTCAAAATAAAAAGTTAACAATTACTAGGACTAACCTCTTATTATGGTATCACAAAGAAAAAATGGAATTTTAAACAAGTACCTTATTGAAGTGCTAATATGATTAATGTACCTAACTGAAATATTTTACTATATTGATAAGACTTCCTTTTATTATTGCAGCAGATGTGTAGAATAAGACAATAATCACTCTCACTGGGGGTTTCACTCTGCCTTAGTGTTTTGACATAAGCCACATGAGACCTGGAAGCAGGTTTCTGAAAGAGGAAAAGCCCTGTGCCTGGTGACAGGCGAACTCCAGAGTGCCATTCCCCAGCAGACACAACAGTGTGGCCTCTTCATGAATTCAGGAGTGATCTTTCCAAAGATAACTTGCATTTTTGTCACTCCCCTGATGAAAACCACAGGACGGCTCTCCTAGCCTGGAGGCCAGGCACACAGGGACCCAACCGCCCTGTCCCTGCACCCGTGATGACTTTCCTCCTCTCACCCCTCCCTGACTGAGCTGTGGTTTACAGGTCACAAAGGTGCCATTCTATCTCTGAGCGCCTGCCCTCTCTATGCCCACCTGTCCTCTGAACCCTCCCATTCCAGGAAGATTCAGCTCAGCACGAAGCCAGCTGCATGGGTGTCCCGGGGTGCTCCCAACAGCTCCCCGTAAACACCTTTGATGCCCCACCGTACAAGGGCATCACCTTTCATTAAGTTTGTACCCCCCTAAACTTTGATAAGTACTGGTCCTTATTCGTCTTGGTAACCGTGAGATGGATGTTTGCTGACAGTTACTGAAGAAGCAAAGCAGTTAGTGAGATCTCGTCCCCCCCGCCCCACAGTAGCCGCAGGAAGAGCCCTGGGGACCTTGATGGGACCCCACTGAAGACTGCTGCTTATAGACCACTCTGTTCCGACAACCCTTCACCACACAGACAGGTTGGCAGGAAGCCTGGCTTCACCTTCGCCGGCTGCAGGCTGCTGGCGGACAGCCTGGGAGGACGGCCTGGGTCCCTGGGAACTCAAACGGGCTCCGGGCCTCCCCTCCAGCTCCGTGTCCCTTCCTCGGCTGGGGCTGTCAGACCAGCTGGTCTCCAGGGCCCGCAGCCTGCCCTCAGCACAGCCACTGCTCCCTCCTGAAACATGACTCTTGCCACGCCCCACCGTATCAGCACGGCAGTCCTGAACTAAGACACCAAATTTGCCTCTTCCCAGAAATCGCAAAAAAAAAAAAAAGAAAAAACCAGATGTGCAAATCAGAGAAAGGAAGATCACTGTTCATTCTATGCATGATCTTTTTCTAGGACTTTTAAAAAAACCAGAGAACAAACCCTAGGATATTTAAAATATTTTATTTACAAAAATTCAAAATGCTGACCACTTGCCTGAGAAGATACCTATTGCTCAAAATGTAAAGTGTCTACTTTAGTATTAGCTCCCACTGGGGATGTGGTCGGGACATATCTCACCTTTCTGTCACTAGACAACATAAGGCAAAGGTGTGTTGGGTGAATACTGGGTTGAAAGAATGAGTCAGAAGCTTTTTGGAACTTACAGAAAAACTGGGCAGATGCTATAGCCCCAGGGCACAAGGTGAAACTCAACAGGGATCTAGCCAACCCAGGCCAGTCCCGGCGGCCTCCACGAGCCTGTGGTGAGGCGGTCACAGAAGCAGAAGGGTGGGGTGGAGGTGGGCAGAGATGGTGGCAAATGGGGAAGACCAAAGTCAGTTTAAGATGGTCTGACTGAAAACAAGGTAGAGAAAGAGGCGGAGGCTGAGCTCTGGGGGCTGCTGGTGAGAGCCAGCAGGCAGGACGGAGGCCCACGCAGGCGGCCACGGGCCTTGGGGCTCTCCCCGGGAAGCTGTGCACTGTTAGGCACAAAGGCCAGGACTCGCCAGCAGCCAGAGGCTGACGGCCTGACTCCCTCTGACACCAGGAGGGCTGTGCAGTGTGGGGACATCAGCTCTTGGCTTATGCTGGCTTGAGGGTGCAGGTGGGCTTGGTCAGGTGGGAATAGCTGCGAGGTTCCACTGGTTCCCACGCATCCAGAGAGGAGAAGACAGACAGTCACGTTAGACCACCAGGATCTCAGGGCTGGGCGGGCTGGTGCGGAAGAGAGCCGACGGCACACAGCGCCCAGCTGGTGTCAGAGGGTAACTCTAGCTCCGCGATGCCTTTCTCATGCAGAGCACAAGCACTAATTTTAAAGGTGCACCTCCCGAGTACCAGCCACTGTTTTAGGCATGAACATACTCTGCCCTCCCCATGACCACATGAAGTGGGTGTTGCCACCATCTCTATTTTACAGCTGAGAAACGACAGATGGCGATGAAACAATTAGTCCAAGGTCACGCAGCAGGGGCCTGGCTGTGCTGGAACCTGAACACAAGAGGGCTGGCTCCAGCGTCCCCCTCCAGATGTGGCTGCTGCTGTTCCGGCACAGACTCACAGGCCTGGGGACACCTCCTGAGCTGCCTACAGGTCCTGCCTCAGCCGCCCTGAGCGCACAGAGGCAGCACCAGGCCCAAGAGCCCTTTGCCCCGCAGCTCCCATCCAAGGCGAGGCCCCAAGAGTGCCCCATGTGATAATTTCCACTTACTAATTACATCGGAAAATGTCTGAGATGATACTTTTTTCCCTTCATGCCAGGTATAAAAAGCTTGCAGTCTGCCGTGGAAAGCAGAGGAGCAACCTCTGCTTTTCTCACCTGTTTGAATGTTTCTGTTCTCCTTTAAAACACACACTCAACATCACTAGCTCAAAAAGCAAAGAACATGATGGCTACGGAGAAAAACGATTTAAATACCGTTTTGAATTAAAGAGTTGGCGCTATTTTGCTGTATGTATGGGAACCTCACTTTCTTTGACACTGTGTGACATTCTGGTCGGCCTGTCCTGACATCTTGTGCTCACAGGTCCTCACTGAGTGGACACAAAGGGTTCTGCCATCATCTAAATTCGCAGATCGTCTGCAGCGCACCTGGCGAGGGCTGTGCACGCAACAGCGAGCCGTGGGGAGAGGGGCCGTGGGGAGAGAGGTCTGGTCCCCCGGGGCTGAACACAGCCAGCCTCGCCAGCTTCCAGCAGTGCTCAGATGAGGTTCAGATGGGGGGGCTCAGATGAGGTTCCGGGCAAGAGTGGTCATGGAGGTGCTGGGGACCCCCGCCGGGGCTGCAGCCTGGGCTCCCGTGGGAGGACTCACACTGACCTGACTTGCACAGTCGGCATCAGCTTGGTGGTTAAAAACACACACAAGGAGAACCACTAACCTGGATGATATTCGTGCTAGAAACCCTGAAAACCCCTCCCAGAGGAGACAGACCAAGCACACGGGCAGGCGCCCTGGGACTGTGCGTGGCAGCTCCATGCTCGGCTCCTTATGCAGACAGCCCTGCTCCCCAAAGCTGCCCTGGCCAGGGGGCGTAGGCCACTTGCTCAAGGTCATGTCTTCAGAGTGTGTGGAGCTGAGACCCACAGGGGGCAGTCTGGCTCCGGGACCTTGGCTCAACAGCTGTCTCTGACCAGGAAAACAAAAACTCACTCTCTCCTCTCAACCCGTTCCCATTATAGATGCAGAAATTCAGGCCAAAACACTCGAGCCATTCTTGATTTCTCTATTTCTCTTCACACCCACATCCAAATGCCAGCAAGTCTGAATGGTTCTATTTCCAACACAAATTCTGACTCCAGCTACTGCACGTCACCCCATTGCTACCCCACACCAAGCTGCCGCTGTTTTTCACCTGGATCACAACAGCCTCCGAAACACTTGGCCCCCGTCCGCTCCACCTGACCCACCCACTGGCCACCCACAGCCAGGCCACGCCTCTCCACCACAAGGACAGCGGCCACCCGCACATCCGCACACACCTGGCCCGGCAGCCTCTCTCTAACCTCCCCAGCGACTTCAGCTGCCAGGCACCAGCCACAGGGGCCTTCTTTCTGTTACAACTTCAGGTACACAGAATTCAACCTAAATTGACATGAAGGGCAATATGAAGAGCAGAAGACCAAAGGGCACCCTCTGTGTTTGCTACATGTGCCACGCTCAGAGGAAATTCTTAAGACATTTCTAAGACAAGTCGCTCTCCTAATTCTTCTTAAATTAAAGAACCCTGAAATTAATTTTTAATGATAGAATATATTTGGTTCAGAAGTTATTTTGTGCCTAGAAGAAAATAAACTAAAGACTCTCAAATAATTAGACTGTGACATTGACAGAATTTCTCAAGGATTCAACCTCAAAAAAACACTCGATTTAGTAAAATCCTGCTATATTTCCCATTAAAATACTCAATTTAGCTCTACTTTTATAATGTTTACAAAAATACACATTCTTTTAGGTAAAGGAAATAAAATAAAAATGAAATACTCTAAATTAGACTCAGTTTCCTTCAACATACCAAGTATTATTAGTACGCAAGTCAGAGAGTTATCTTATTATCATTTTTAGTGAGGATCATCAAAATGTGAATCTAAGGACTATACAATCTTATGAAATAATAAATATTTCTAAGCCCTAGGGAATAAATTTCACTAAAATTGTATGTATATTAAAATGAGAAATAGCATTTCAGAAGGAATACTATATATTTAATATTAATTTCCTTACATAAGTCTGGGCTACATAATAAATAAAACATATTCTCATTTGACATGAGCATGGACATACAAGCCAACAGCATGTTAGGACTGAAAAACACCAGTAAAACTACCCCCAAAAGACTACAACCTCTGAAAGAGCATTATAATTATATTTGCTGGTGTGAAATTCTTTTATTTTACTGATAATTAATAATGGTTTCTGATAATCATTTTTAAGTAACCTTAAATTACTTCTATAAAAATACATGCATTCAAAGGAAATGGTTTCTCAAGGTTTTTTTTAAATTAAAAATATTCATGATTTAGCTCAAGAAACAGTTTTGCAAAGTAGATGCTTTGGATTCCTTAGATAATACATGTGCAAGTTAGCAATTTTTTCTCAATTTTGAGTTGAATATGGAATCCCTTATCATCTGTGAGTTTGTCATGAACAGGAGAAAGAAGACATGGGACTGATTAATAAATGTTAATTGAAATTTCTCACCAGAAGTGACATATGAAATATATGAGATATTTTATAATTACTTTTAGACACACACACAACAGGACAAATTTGAGAACTCCAATACTTGTGTGTAAATGTCTACTCTGAGGTTGGAAGGGAATACCACTCCTGATTTCAACCAGACCTGTGTAGTTCTGGGTGATTCTTAGTACACACAATCTCAGTGGGGACGGGAGCACATCCTATAGCTTCAGTTAGCAGGGGCTTCCGGTGTGGCCAGATCTCGTTCTGGCCACCCCTCCACCTGCCACATCGTCTCCTTGTCCCTCTCCAAGATACCCAGTTAAAGACATCATTTAGTCAAACCAGTGTGCCCACCAGGCTAGATGTCCTTGTTCTAGCCGGTGTGCCACCCACACTCCTTTTTAGAAATTCTAGAGATATCACTAGCTACCCTTGAATGCTTATCAGAAGCAAAAAAATCACATTAAATGATGCAAATGAAGGCTTTCTTAAAAAGTCATTCTTATCAGCTGTCCCAACACAGAGCCCACGGGACAAAGGTGCTCTTCGGAAGAGAAAGGGTGGGCAAGCAGGTGCACCCCAGCCTCGCAGGCGGGCAGAACAGGGCCTCTGCTTCACACACTGGCTTCTGCGCAGGCTTAGCCACCCAGAGAGGATTCTGAGAATGCAAAGTATCTCCAAACCGCCATGCCAGGCAATACAACTCTGAAATACTGTTACTGATGTGTATACATATACATGCAGAGACATGCTCTTTTGGTGTACTGTAACAAAAATGACTTTCTGAGAAATCTAACAAATAATTTTCCTTTGAAACATGCTTTAATCAAATTACCAAATAACAATACTTTTAAGATATGTATGTTCTTCAAATAAGAGAAAACTAATATATGCCGCCCTTTTGCATAAGCCATTCTGCCACCCAAGTGATCAGGAAAGCAGCCCTAAACAATGCAGATGTGAACCAAACTGCATTTTAACATTATACAATAAACATTCAGAAGTGATCCATGCTGTTATTTTTATAGAATGTATTCTTTTCTCATTTGTTTCAAAGGATGCACATCTTAAGAGCAAACTGAATTCTGTTCTTTCTGTTACTCCTGTGGAGATGACCTACCCTAAGTATTTTTCTCTACTCACATAATTTTTACAGCTGTTATCTGGGAAACAGCTTAATTGTTAATTTAAGAATACATACAGGACAACGGCACTAACGACATTTCTTAAAGGTATGCAGTATTCCTGATTATCAGCCCTACCCCATACATTCAAAAAAGCATTTCTTATAATCTTATTGTCTTTAATATTTTTAACAAACACAAACATTTTGGTACAGATAAAGCATTTCTCTTCAGCATTTAAAGAGCTGTATCTCAAATAAAGTTAATAATGAATTATTATTAACATTGATTCTCAATATGCAACCTCATTAAAATTGGTTCCATCTTTCACAACTTAAAATATTTCAGTAAGGATTTACTTACCTGGGAATATTCAAAGTCAGTGATAGGGGCTATGCTCTTGATATAGTCTGATCTAAACTGGTTTTCAGGGTTAGCCAGAGGAACTGGAGGAATGATAGTACTCATCGCCGAAACAATCGTCTTAATGGGATGAAGAAAAAAACATGGATTTAGGCTTCCATGTGTGATAATCTAAAATATGTAATTTCTGTCTACACAGTTTAAGTAAACTTTCTAGTAAACAAACAGGAAAAAGGTCCTTACCACAATGGCATCTTTAACATTTTTCCGAATGTCTAGAATTTTCTGTTTCTTTTCCCTGTATTGAAAGAGAATTGTTATTAGCTTAATCTACCCCTAGCACTGACTCCAGCCAACTGAGTGGGATTTCACCTTCCCCTGCAGCACTGAGGGAGACTGGTTTCACAAGAGGTTGATATCAACCTCCAAGACAATACCTGTACAGGTTTTATCTGGGAAAGGGAAATATCCCCCTTTTCTAATCTGTACTCCAAACAAACCTGAGTGCACACATTTTACAATCCATAGCTTTAAACAACCACGTTTTGTTAGGAAAAAAATGGCAAAATCGCTATGGATATTGCATGTAAGTTCAACTATAGTTATACTTGTAAATATGTTTTACTGAAGTCTATATGTTGCTATTAGAAATTGAAACATGTACAACAAAGATATTAAAAGTATATATTAACATATTATGTGTGCTCAGAGCAATACCAATAATACAGAACAATACTCCAAGAATATCTAGTAAATCATACTAGAATCAAACTGAATCATATTCAGTTAAGCAAGTTATTTTTTAAACTGGTCAGTACCAGAAGAAGGATTTGCCTAAATATACCAAATGCAACAGCAAATATCTATTCTTTCCCCTTTGAAGGTCTACTCAATTATCAAGTGAAATGTTTAGAGAAAGCACTTATGCGGAAGGCGGGGAAAGAAGTGACGGCTGGCATGCGGTTTGGAAGCAGCACCCAAATTGACCATTCTTACTCAGGGTTGAACCCGTTGACGTGCAGGATCCTCATCTGCTTGACGATGGTGCTTTTCCCAGACTCGCCAGCCCCTACAAACACACAAGAAGAACGCTGTGATGGGTGTCCCGATACCGGTCCCGCCGACCCGCGCGAGCAGCCCGCGGGGAGCTCGCCCTGGCAGCCGAGGCTCTGCCGTGGCTCTGCCCTGGCAGCCGTGGCTCTGCCGAGGCTCTGCCGTGGCTCTGCCCTGGCAGCCGTGGCTCTGCCGAGGCTCTGCCCTGGCTCTGCCCTGGCTCTGCCCTGGCAGCCGAGGCTCTGCCGTGGCTCTGCCCTGGCAGCCGTGGCTCTGCCGAGGCTCTGCCCTGGCTCTGCCCTGGCTCTGCCCTGGCAGCCGAGGCTCTGCCGCGCGGCCTTACCCAGGAGCAGCAGGCGGTGAGTCGCTTTGTAAGCCAGGCGCTCCTTCTGCAACTGCTTCTCGATCTTTTTGTTGGCCTCGCGTCGTTCTTTCTCATCGACGCCCTGGTCTTCCGCCGTCTTGCTGTTGCCCAAGCACCCCATGCCTGCCCGCTCGATGGACGTGGGCACAGTCGGGACGTGAGCACACGCGGCGGAGACGCGCCGGTGTCCGCGGCTCTCTTGCTCGCGGCTGAGGGAGACGTCTGCCCTCTCGGAGCTGCGCGACCGCAGCAGCAGTTGCTTCTCCCTACCGCCGCCCACCGCAAACTCCCAACCAAACGGCTGTAAGGAAGACGCGCGGAGCAAAGTGCCTTTAAAAATATAATTATTTTAAAGATCTGCTGGGTAAACACTGTACAACGAACGGACGCGGGGGGCGAGGGCGCCGAGCTCCGCTGGAGACAGCCGAGGTGGCGCTGCGCCCTCGCTCGCCGCGTCCCGCGCCCGCACTCCAAGCCTCGCTGGGCCCCGCCCAGCAGGGACCCGAGGGGGCGGCGCGTTCGGCCTGGGGCCCGCGTGGGGACCGAGGGAGCGCAGGGACGCAGCGCGCCACCGGGTCCCACCGGGCGACTGCGGGCGCCTGCCGGGCGGCTCGCACCCCGCTGCGTCTGGCTGTGGGACGCGCGCCCCTCCCTGGCCCGGGCTCCGCGAGGGGGAGGGGAGGGGAGCCGGCCCCGGGCACCAGGGAGGCGCTGCAGACGCTGGAGGTTGGGGAGCTGACCCGTGACGGAGCCCGGCCGGGGCGCTTGCACGCTGGCCCGCCTGGGGTCCGGGCCCGCCGCCGCGTGGCTCCCTCGCACCCAGCCCGGGGAGTGCGTCTGGGCGCGCGCCCGCGTCCGCTGACGCCCCCCCGCTCCAGGCGGGCGAGGACTCGCGCGCGATCGTGCACGTCTATCGGGGAGGAGGATCTCCGAGAGCGCACCAGTCACACCGCCTTTGTTCCGCTCCGTTTCTAGACGATTCCAGCTCACCCACGCCGCTGCCTCCCCAGCCTCCTGTCTTTACCTCCGGCCCCCGCTTCTCCTGCGCAGTGCTCCCAGGCAGCGCTACCACTTTTCTAGAAGACACGGCGGCCTCCACCTTGGCATCGCGGCAGAGAGACGGACGAAGGCCGAGACGGGCTCCCGTTCTTTACCGAGATCCCTCCTTTTACATACTTTGCTCAGCGCTGTCAGGTCCCTCCACTTTCTTCCACGCGGTCTGCCCTCACTTCCGGCACTCCTGGCCTTCGCTCACGGGGGCGCACGCCCAGCCCGCCCGGGCCGCCCGCACCCTGCTGCCCTCCGCCCGCTGCCTCCCCGCCACCAGCTCTCCACTCCCGCGCAACTTCCTGCCGGCCTGTTCACCCAGGCGTGCACGCACCTTCAGCTCTGGCCCCTTTAAACCCACGCCTCCTGCAGCCTCACGCCCCTTGTTAGTCCCGCCGTGTTCCTCCTGCCCACCGCAGCCAGGAATTACAAAGGGAATCCGAGTGTGCCTTTGTTTCCTGCCTCCTGTTCTCCCCTCTGCCCCTGCAGCCTGGCTTTGGCCCACACCCTACACGGAAAATATTCTCACCGAGGTCCTCCTGAGGGCTAAACCCCATCAAAGAATTGTGGTCTTTCTTTGATCTCTCTGTGGAGGCTGCGCTGACTCCTGGCGGTGGGGGAAACCCTGTTGACCCTTGGCTTGCCCCGCAGGCCCTGTGGGCCAGCTGGTCCTCCGCTCCTCCCCCGCGGCAGGCTGGGTTGGGGGCGGCCTTGGACGCAGCGCCCCGCCCTCCCCTCGCACAAGTCCCTGGCAGGCCGACACCCTCCGGACTGTGCACACAGGCTCCGCTCGTCCTTGGATCTCCAGCCTAGTTCGACCTCCTGCCACCGTCCCCACCTCCTCCATGGCGCCTCCAGTATCTCAGACTCAGTTTGCCAAAGACTGGCTCATCCCTCATGCCACCCCCACCGCTTCTACCTGCCCCTCTCTCCGCAGCGAGGGCCCTCGGTTTCCTGGCCAGGACCGCAGGCGTCATGCAGGCTCCTCTCTCTTGCAAACCGGCACAGTTGCTGCGTCCTGCTGGGCCTCCCCAAACCTGCCCTGTCCGTTCCGTCAGGTCTTCCAGCCCCAAGGCCTCAGATCGCTAATTCTAGGCTGGGTTGCAGCAGTGGCTCCTGACTGTTTCCACTGCCTCCTGTCTCACTCCTTCCAGGGCACCCTGGGTAATGTGAATCTGACCAGTCACTGGACAGTATGATCTGACCATGTCACTGTCCCTATCCTCTACAATCACACATGGCCCTTCTGACAGGCATGGTGTAAACTCTCCCCTTCTCAGCACTCTCCCCCATCCCTTCTCGTAACACTCGCAGTTCCTGAAAAGGCTGGTTCAGGTGCATGACCCCTTCTTCTTTCAGGAATACCTGGGGCCGCTTCTTCTCTGGGCTAACTCCTAGTTACCCTTGCAGTCTCAAGGTGGGCCTCACTGCTTCCCTCGTGGTTGGGGTTAGGTGCCCTCCTCACACTCCCACAGAGCCCCAAGTCACCCCCTGGTCTCACCCATCACCTTGCATCACAATGGTTTCTTTACTGCTCCATCAAACTCCGGACCTCCTGAGGGCCAGGGCTGAATCTATCTTTGTACTTGCCGCACCTGTACCTGGTTCAGTGCCTGGCCCGGAGAAGGAGTTGCTCCGTGAATACTTATTGAAAGGGATGAGTGAATGCATGCAAGTCAAAGATAAGTCTGAGTCAAGATATGAATTCTCATGAAAGGAATTTCATAATCAAACTTCAAAATATTTGTCCAAGTTAGTACTATATTGAAAAGAAAAATACTTTTAAAGAAACAAAAGCAACAAATTACTCTTCTTGACACAGGCAAAAATACAGTGTCATACTCCATTCTGAGCTAGGTTAAAAGTTCTAGTCTTGTGGGAGAAGATCACGTAGCATCGTTGCACACCTGTGAGTGTGCTAATACACATATCCACAGGTGGCAACACGAACCTCGAATGTACTATGGCTAACGGGGCAGTCAGAAGGTGAGAACAGGTGTTTTTTAAAAGCTTAGTGTAGTGAGATGTTTATAAGGATTCGTCAATGTTATTAATGCCAAGGTTCCAATAAATTATTGGCGAGAGGGGACAAAACAAATTCCACGAAAGTGTATAAAGGGAGGGCTAAGTTAGAACCCACAAGCCACACTTTTAAGGCAGCCTGATATACAGTCACCTTGAAATATAACAAAAGTTTTGTTCAGATTTAGAAATTAGGGTTAAAGATAACTTGTATATTTGAAATTTAAGGAGGATTAGATAAATGTGATAAAAACATACCACAATATTCCAGTAAGTTAATATATCAATAATATAATGATAATATGTGCACTATAAAATAGCTCCTAGTTATTGATTGATTGCTGGCACTGGGTTTAATCCTATCCATGGAATAAGTTATTTGGTATTTGCAATACCTCTATAAGGTAAGAACTATTGTCATCATTTTACAGAGGCTGCGAGGTGGGAGCAAGAGGGGTATCTGGTTCACAAACCCTTGTAGCCTGGCTGCAACGTCTGCATGACATTACCTACAGTGTGTGCCACAGACACTTCTGAAAACTCTAGTAGGAGCCCAAGTAACCTAAAAAAAAATTTTTTTAACCCAACCAATCATCTCGCCTTCTTCTAGTCTGGTCTGGGAAACAGATCATCATTCGTGTTTTGAACCATTGGATCACAATCCAGTGTACCAGCTGGCTCACCTGGAGCAGCAGAAATGGAGCTGGATAACACCAGAACAGAGTTACACTGGCAGCGGGAGCAGCTGTTGCCAGGCAACTGTAGCCAGCAACATCTCTCTCCCAGGCAACGCTGGCGCCAGCAGAGGGCGGAGGCAGACTGGGTCAGGGACCAGCCTGCGCTGAAAAGTAGATGAGGGAAGGCACTGGTCACATCAAGGAGAATTTGAAAAGCACAAAGTTTGGGACATAAGGGCAAAAATAAAACACAGTGGGTTTTTTCTCTCTCTTATTGAAGTTTAAGACATATAGGATGTCTCAGAAGTCTTACTGCATTTAAATTTCTTTTATACTTAGTTTTGTGAATTTTGAATAATGATTTAAAATTTTGTTTTGGCTGGCCACTATGGCACATGCCTCTAATCCCAGCACTCTGGGAGGCAGAGACACGGTGTGTGCTGGGGACAGTCGCTTGAGCCCAGGAGTGGAGGGTGCAGTGAGCCACTGCGCCCCAGTCTAGGCAACAGAACAAGACCCTATCTCTAAAAAATAAATCAATCCACTTGAGTGAAGATGGCAAATGTTGAAAAAAATGTCACCTGTTCTCTGGATAGCTGCACTCAGGTCCACAATTGTGGGAGGAAGAAAGTGTTTCCCATTTTAAGAAGGCTTCCATGGAGATCTAATTAACAACTGGATAAAAAATTCAAGGCAGCTGTTTCAATTCATGACAGGCCTAGATCCAGGAGATGCTCATCAGGTTTGAAAAATAGCTAGAGTGATGTATAGCACAAAACTAGTGGATATACTGAATTTTAATTTAAAAAATATATGAAACATTTAATAACTGGTCTACAGAAGACCAGTTACCAGAAGACCAGAATAACTGGTCTACCTTTATGCTTTAAAGGTTATGACAGATTAAAACTGCACTAAGACTTTCGGAACATCAAAGGTTTTAAAAGAAGAGGAACAGAATAGTTCATGAAAGGTGAATTGTCCCTGAGTCAATCCACTGACAGTGCTACAAGCAGCTGACACCTGTGGCCTAAGGGTGGCAGGCAAACTGGGCAGTGCTGGCGTGGTGGCCGCTGAGTGACCGGTGTGCACACAGCCTCAGCTGGGCGTCCCTTCCTCACGTTTTAGACAACTTTCTGTTGTTTTATCTCTCTTATTTCTTGGTATCTTGGTGGAAATATCCTGTGTAGGTTAGCATTCATTTTAGCAGCAGAGCTCAATCCATGACCTAATTACAATACACTTGAAAAATATCATGGTAATTTTTTTTATGTTTTTAATAGAAAAATGGAAATATTTTCCTTTTCTGTATATAACACTCTGTGAAAAAGTATTTAAGAATTCCTTGAAATAATTTTATCTTCTTTTTTTTCTTATCCTTACAACCAAAGTAATATAATAAGTAGCTTTCTGAAGTGCCATCCATAAAGGATAGTAATGAACTCTTCTTTAACTGACAGCTGGAAAAAACAGCAAATTATTAGGAAAACTATGTTAAATGTCCCTGAATTCATGCCTGTCCAAAAACCCAGGACTGAAGTATTTTTCTAAAAAATACTGACCATGGTATCACAGATAGGGGTTTAATTACCGTGCTAAAATGTTAAGGGGGAAAGGCCGCGAATACAGTAAAACAAAACAACAAAAAATCCCTCTAAGCATAAGAGAAGGAATGTTGCAAACAGAATGGAACCATCAATGTCTCACAGTTCAAAAAACTCTGTGAAAGCCACCAACTGGATCAGGCTAGGAAGCAAGGGCAAGTCTTGGGATTGTTGGCATATTTTAAAAGCAACTATGCACACAACGAAGTTGCATTTAAAACACTTTATACAAACCACAAATCAAATAAGGCGCTCAATGACGTAGGCAGAGGCAACGTCTGCAGTGAAATCAGCAGCCCTCTCTGCCTCATTCTGCTCTGTAACCTCAAATACCCCAGCAACATGCTGGCCCAGAGCAGATATTCAAACGCATGTTGTTTGATTGACATGGTCTAATAACGAAGTTTCAAAACTAGTCTAATCCACTTTAAAGACAGTTCTTTCTTTACTAATTAACAAACATCAGATGGAATAAAATGTAAAAATTTTGCAAACAAATGTATCATACATGAACAAGGCTTACATCTTAGGGAACATTTTATGATAAAAAAATGTTCAGCACTTGGAGATGGTTCTAGATACCATGAGTTTTCTAGCCCTCAAATAATTGTATTCTCTAACATATTTTCTTATAAAGTCAGACCCCACAAAATTCCCTTGATTTGGAGCAAAAAAGAGAGAAAATGTGCTATGCACTGTAAACACCTAACAAAGTTTTCCTGGTATCGGTAAGTGCTGGTGTGGGACACCTGAGGCCTGGTGGCGTGAATCCTAGCGCCAGCACACCAG